>VWPW01011329.1:90802-135905 GCA_013389825.1 Crypturellus undulatus | reverse complement strand
GTGCGCCCGCACGCCGAGGGCAGGGCCCGGCCGCCGCCGCCACCGCCCGCTCGGCTCCTCCCCGGGCTCCGGGTGCGAGCGGCAGGATCCCAGCCCCCTTCCTGGCGGCGGGGCAGAGAGGAGCGCCCGGAGGAGGAGGAGGAGGAGGACCGGCTGCGGCGCCTCCCCCCTTCCCCGCCTCCCTCCCCGCCGAGCGCAGCGCCCCGAGCATGGAGCCTGCCTGAGACGCTCGGCGGGCTCCGGCAGCTGCTGCGGCGGCACAACATGGAGGCGGCGCCGCCGCCGTTCCCGCGGCTCGCGCTGCTGCTGCTGCGGCTCCTGGCCGCCTCGGTGCTTCGGTGCGAGCCGCGCTCGGCCGGAGGTAAGTTCCGCGGCGGCGGGGCGAGCGCCTCTGCCCCTTTTGTTGTCGGACTCGGGCGAACTTCCCCCCGGGCTCTGCCGGGCGGCGGCGGCCGGAGCCCCCGCGGGGCAGGGACCGCGGCGGGAGGACGCGCACATGCACGGCGCGGGCCGAGCGGGTCCCGCGGGCGGGGAGGCCGTCGGGCGCGTCCCGTCTTCCCCCAACTCTTCCTTCTCCTCGCCCCTCTCTTTTTTATCTCTCTCTCTTTTTTTTTTTTTTTTTTTTTTTGCAAGAGGGGACACGCGGTCTCCCCTCCCCCTCGCCTCGGGGGCACGTCCCGGCACTTAGTGCGGGTGCGAAGCCGCTTCGCCCCCGCCGCGCCGGGCCCCGCCGCGCCGGGCCGGGCCGGCAGTGCTCCTCTTCTGGTAGAGGCGCAAGAGTTGCAGGAGGGAGACAAAAAGTTGCGCGTGCCCCCCCCCGCCCCTCGCCGCGCCGCGCTTCCGCGGCCTCGCGCACGGGTTTCTGCGGGCTTTGCAGGAGCTGGTGTCGGGTGTCACTCCCGGGCGGAATCAAACTCTTGGCAGGGCTGTGGGAGAGGGGGACGGGGGGGGGGCTGCTCCTTCTCTCCCTCCCCAGCCTCCGCTTTAGGGCTGTGCTGGGTGCGCAGAGCCGGCTCCCCGCTCGCGGCCGCCGCGGGGACCTGCGCGTCGCGCCGGCCACGAGGGCCCGCGGCCAGGCTGCCCCCGGCTCCGTCTTCCGCGCTGCTCTGCGGGGCGCTTAATCCTCTCTGCGAGTACGGATCGCCCACGGCGGGGTCCTGCGTGCAGCACCCGCGGGGCAACGGCTGCGCTTCGTCCTGCTCTTTTCCTTCTCTGTACGCTGTTTGGCGCTTGCCCTGGCCCCACTGGAGATGAGCACCCACGTGTGAAACTTCTGGTTTATTGCTGCTCCATCTGCTCTACTCGGATGCATCACTTCGCGCTCGGCAAACTGAAACCTAATTGTTGCAATTGCCTAGGTAGTTTAGAGAACTCGGCAGTGCAGCCAAGGCTGGCAGAACAGCACCTCGGGCCCTTTTTTATTAGGCCACCCACCTTTCCAAACCATCTGTAATTATCAGAACTGTCATTTAGAGTGAAAGAGCTGACTGATTTCCGCTGGCATCATCGCTCTCTGTTTTGAGTTGGGATTCTTAGTAGGTGTGTTTTAAGCAGTGCTTATTCTGTCACACTTATGTGAGAAAGATACCCTCTGCTTCTGTGAATGCTCCCTCTCCAGGCAAGTTACCTCGGCCTTTTAAAAATGTTTCAGAAAATATGAAGTAACATCTGTGCCTTTCTGAGTGCTTATGTTCCTACTTGACTAAATTGAATTGTGTAGTTTTAGGAAAAGCAATCCATCCCTGGGAGTCTCAAGTAGAGAGAGAACAAGCTGTCAGCGTATCTTGTGTTTACTAGCTGATATAAAGGATGGTTTTAAAAAGGAATATTTAGAAAAGTTTACTTTTTGGGATTCCAGTGGAAATAGTATAATTCAGTAAAACCAAGACAACTTCGAGTTTGGTTTGCATTTAGTTTAGGGACGGTGGTTCTCTTAATATAGTATATCCCGTATTGATAGTTACCTTTTATCAAATCCACATGGGAAAGCTCCCCTCTAAATGTGCCATCTTTTTAATCTAGCGGTTAGCTGAAGAGTCTTGGTTATGTATCTTAACGGTATTGCTTTTGTTCTGACTACTTGTTAAGAAGGTATGCGGTTCTTTGTTAAGTTAATCTGGATGGTGATTTAAGGAGAGCTCACCTGTCCCTTTAGGATGAGCATGAATGTTTTCTGGAAGGTGCTCTCCTCATATTTTCAGTTAAGTAGTCTTTTCTTTAAATTATGGTATAGGCTATATTGTACTTTGTAATATGTTGAAGAAGCTTAATGTGTGCTGTATTCCCACCTTGAAGGCATTTTGTTCATAAAACTGTAATTCCTGTTCAAGAAGTTCAAAGAATTACAGCTTGTTTTGTATTTGTGTGCAGCAGACTAGTTGAGGACATTCCTGAAAGGCTTGTGCTTTAAGCTTCAATTCCTGAAGACCCTATCTCCAAAAAAAGCTATGCAGGTGCCTCACTTTGAGATCCTTTATCCTTTAAAAGTATATTCATGTTGTCTTACAAATATGTAAATATATTTCCCCAATATTGACATGGGCTAGGACTTCTCTAATGTTAAAGGTTCAGCTGAGTTTAGTGTACTGTGCTAGATTCAGATTGCTTTGACTTTGGAATTATTTTGCTGTGGAGCAAAGTCCTTCCTAGGCAGAGATGTCAGGAGTGGCTTTATTTACATGGCTTAACATAATGATAACCTGGTTAAGATACCCAGAGGTAATGGGCTATACTTAACTCTCCTTTCACTGAGATGAGACAAAATGATTATTACATTTGGTGCTTCCTCCAGGGGAGGAATCTCCTGCCTGTGTGAAGTATTCAGGAACAGGTCAGTTGTAGCAAGGGCATATTTTTGTCTGAAAATATTTTAAGTTCTGAGCATTTAACATTGCCTAACAGATGTTTTATGTGTAGTTCTTAAAATCTAGAAGTAGTTGAAATCATTCTTGTTTGTAATTGCTTAAATTCACAAAAATCTGGTTAGCTGTTGCCTGTGGTACACTAGAATGGTTCTTTGAATTGTGAAACTGTATCTTCTCTCTAGTGGATTTTTTTTTGCCTGATATTAGGTTCTATAAAGTAAATAAAGAGGCACAGAGAAGAACTGAGCAGGGAGGAGGGTGGAATCATCAGGTTTTGAAACTAGTGATGCGGCATTAAATAAAAAGATATATTAGAGCACAATGTCAGAAGGGCTTTTCATTTGCAGTGTTTTTCCTGTGGTAACCTAAAGCCAATGAAACATCACATTCTATGTTTAAACAATAGGACACGTGCTTATTTTAGCAAGGGGGAATGTGTTATGTAGGAGTTGTTATCCAAATTTCAGTGCAGATTCAATCTGTGTATCATAGATTTGGGAATCTGTTTTCCTAGTAACTACTACTCACATGACATAAGGGTCTGTCACAAATTATGGTCATAATTCCTCTGCATTAGTGAGAAAGTAATGAAACTTCAGACTGACTTAAAAAAGTTGATATTTTAAGAGCACTAAATTGTCTTTCCGCAAACAAAGGGTAATGACTTTAACTGTCCTTTAGGAATCAGGTGTGAATTCATTTGTTAGTTCTGGATGCTTTAAAATTACTTGTATGGTAGATGTATACATAGTACGTAAATCAGTCTGACACACAAAGTCCACACTTCAGAAGAGTCTGCATGTATTTCATCAATAACCTGGTATAAATTACATCATTACTTCTTGCTGTTTTGAACCATTTTCTTCCTTAGCTGCTTTAACTTTTAAGTTAGGAATTTGTTACCTCTTCATAATATGGTAGTAAAATAGGCCTCGGTTTTGTTCCAGTTATAAATTTTATTCAGGTAGCAAGCAGGCCTGAGAATGAATTCTCCAAGCCAAGGTAGCTTTTGTAGTAAGCAGAGATTTGTTTATAGAACATAGCATTGCTTATTGTTACCACAACTTCTTGTGCATTCTGATAGCATGTTTTATATGCCACTCATGGACATGCACATATACTTAGTTGACTAAAATTTACCCAGTAACATAGAGTTAAAAGTAGCATTCTATTTCTGTGAAAGGCAAACTAAAAGACTTAGTACATATATATATATACATATATATATATATATATAGGAAAACTCACTATATATAAAATAGTTAACTTTCATGACAAGAGTTTAGTTTAGTTTGTTTCATATTAGATCAGCACTTTGTGTGCACTGTGTGTAGTATTATTTGAAAGTGACTTGCAATCTTAAAGTTAAGAATGCTGACTAGATTTTAAGTTCATTATTAGAAAGAAATCTTCACACTGTAGATAACACTATTGTTTTTCAATCTAAGAAGTCTTTCATTTTTTTTCCTTGTGTCTTTAGCCCAGGAGCTATTAAACATTAAAAATGTTAAGCTTATGCAATTTCATTATTTCTCATGGGAGTTGATACGGCTGTAGAAAACAGTCTTTAAAACACTTGTAGGAAATAGAGTTGCTATTTTGTGCTCAAGATCTCTGCAAAGAACTCAAATAGATGCCACTAACCGCGAACCTTGAGTGAAGAGTGGCAGCAGACAAGGTATCCCCCCTGTTTGTAGCACAGTCCAGCAACAACACAATTCTCTTAGGCACAACAGAGTTATCATTTTGTTTCGAAATTTGAGGTGTGTGGAGTGTTTTCCTTGTAAACTTGGAAACGCTGTATTGTTTTTCAACAGAATGTGTCCATCAACACTGAGAGTTCACTTAGGGCATGACCAAATAATTAGAATATTGGCTGGGGATGTGGGCTGGCCAAAGCCACGTGCTGTTTGGACACTTGGGACTTTCTAAAGAAGTCACAGATGTGCTGTCTCCTGACAGCGCACAGCTGGGACTTCTGAACTGGGAAAATACTTCTGGAGAGCCCTATACCCATTACACTAGGCCATGGAAAGCCACATAATAATAGAGATGAAGAATGTGTCAGGCTGTTTTTGAGATTTTGGGTGATGAAACAATCCTGGTGACAGGAGGAGAGAAAATTGGAAGTAACTGTATTTCCCACAAAGCATTGTTCAGTACTGTTGTTTGTTAGCAATTTAGGGGTCAACAATTCTTTTAGTTCCTTCCTTCTCTTGGAAAAATTAGAATGTGGAATTCAAGTGTTTCATCTTTTTGGTTTCTATTTTCTAAAAAATGGATGGAAAATATCCGTCAAGCCACAGAATTCTACCGGGAAGGTCCAAGAAATTTAAAAATGGGTGAGGGGCTAGTGAGGGTGTTGAGGGCCTGTGTAATACACAGGTTTTCTAACTGCTGTTTCTTGTATTCTTCTGTAACTTAGGCTTCGCCTGCCAACACTGACAGCCATAAAGTTGTCATTTTTTACTGACATGGTTAAATCTGTAGGCAGCCTCTGTAAGGACTCTAGTAAATTGGTGTATGCTTGGTTTATGTTCGTTAGCTTGCCCTAACTACAAAGGAGTTAAATCAACTGAAACTTCTCTTAAAGCCAATAAATACTTTATATGAGTGTGTTGCATTAGATTAAGCTAACCAGGGGCGGTCTTGCATACAGGCAAGCTTGTTAGGAGAGGGCAAGTCTTGAATATGACAGAGTTGTTATAATTTTAACAGAAGAGATTTTCCTGCAATTAACAGTACCAATAGCAGAAGCAACAGTGAGTTTCTGGGGCAGCTGTCAGTGGTCTGAGAACCTCAAATGCTAGCATGTGTATTTGCTAATGATCCTGCTGCTGTGACTTAATATTATAATAGTTGTTGAATATGGTTTGACAATTTGGTTTCTGAAATGCTATATAAACATCAGCTAATTCTAAACATGCCTCTAACGTAACAGCTATCATTTATACATAAATAAAATTGACTATCCCAGGTTAAGTTGATTTCCTTTAAACAGCTCAAAAACAAACAAACAAGAAGCTTGTCTATGTAGAAGTCAGAATTAAGATTTAGAGCCTTTGTCTTCCTCTTGAAACTGTGTAGGCAAAACAGGTAACGTGAATTGAAGTTTGTTGTTCCTAAATTGCCTTGAAAAGTGATGGAACGTACTATTTTGGGGAGATGGAATTGTGAATGTGTTAACTTGTAATTCTCCCCTTTATTGTAAAAAGTGGAAAAGTGAAAATTACATTTCTCACTTTTTCATAGCAGAAATGGATGCTGCAATTGAAAGATGGACTTGATTTCTGCATTCTTATCAAGGATTCTTGTTAAAGTGAATGTACCGTCCTATGAAAGTCCCATGATCTTCATTTGTTTTTTTTTTTTTCTGTCCAGATTTTATTCCTAGAGGACCCCCATTGGCCTGAGGACATTTTGTAATGGTGATTGAAGAGTTTCTCTTTTCGCCTTTACATTGTCTCGAGTGTTTATTCACTTAAATTTCACAGAGTTGCTACACAAAATGTATTAATAAATTTTTAATGTATCCTTTTCCCACCAAACCACTTTCTAGACATGGTAGTAGAGATGATGAATTAGCCATGGGGACCTCTTGATACTCAACCTGCAAGAATAGGTTAGATTGGAGGTAGAAGTTGGCTATAAATAAACACACAAGTTTGGTGTTTTCTTTGTGTGAATAACCAACAATTACAGAATGCCTAAATGATAAAATATCTTGTCAAACAAATTGCCTTTATGAGAATTATATCTCTCCAAGCTAGCCAATGCATAGGAAATCCTGACCTAGAACTTTTCAGCCTAAGTAAAACTATGTTTTATTATGTTACACTTCTGGTATTGCTTTTTGTTTAGATGCTTCTTAAATAAAGATTTGGTTTTGACCTTGCTATAAGTGATAAAATGTCTTTTTTAGTGACATCTATGTGATAATCCCCTACAATAGAGGTGTTCTGAAATACCTGATCCCTGGCACTTTCTAACCCAAGCTTTGTCTTGCATTGCTGCCTTTGCCCCTACGTCTTTTTTATTTCGCATGATCTCCTGCAGTACAGAGCTGGGTTTTATGTAGTGTAGGTGAGTGTTTTGTAGAAGTGTGATACACCTCTGTGAGCTTTTGACCTTCCCGAGTATCTAGAACATGCCATCCGAAACTTTATTCCTTTGCAGTGTGGATTTTTCTCTCATTTCTCAAGACTTCCTAACTAAGTGGTCTGCCTGACTGTTCTGAGGTTTTTCACTTTTCTGCACCCTGTGGCTCTTGGGCCCTTTGTCATGTACTTATCCATCAATGTGTCATTTCTGGGATGCTGCGTAAGCAGTGGCATATTCCTTGGTCACCAGACTTTGGCTAAAGAGATGGTTGAGGTTCAACTCCTGGTGTTTAAAATTTTAGAGTCTTCTAAGCTGATTTCTCTAGCTTTAATTTTACAAGTGATATATACTTGATATTGGAAGTGATCTGACAGGCCCCATGTCTTTTTAATTATTGTTATTCAAGGAACATATCTGAATAATTGCTGAAGAGAGACTTTCAGCAACATTTTGTGCAGTTATAACAATCAGCCCTTTGGGGCAAAGACTGTCTACTTTAACAGGAGCAATCATCAAGCCATAGCATTTGAAGTAGCCTAGGGAGTGTTGCTGCTGTGCATGTGTCTTCAGATACTGCCTTCTAATTAATTGTTTGGCTGAGTGTCCTGGTAAGGCCACAAAAAAAAAAAAAAAAAAGGAATAGAAAAAAGTATGTTTTGAAGTATAAGTGTATTTGCATCTGGCATTTTTTATTGTTGAGAAGGAGAAAAAGCAAGAATTTGACTTTTGAATAAGAAGCTTTCTCTAGCTTTACACTGTTGACAGTGAATAATTCAAGAAAGAGGAGTGGAAGGTTATCAAATTTGTTCTTTGATGTGTAATTAACTCTAGGAGATGTCTCTATGACATACTTAACGATCTTTTTTAGCACTTGTAGCTTGATACAAAAGCCAGACTGTTGTTTTAGAATGTTTTAAAACCACAGAATTAAAAAAAAAAAAAAAAAGATTATTTGTTTTATAGAAGGTGCCACCTTTGACAAGTGAATCATAAATTGCTCAGTGTTAGGTGTGTTTCTATTTTGTACTTTTTGCTGTAGTTTGAAGTAGCTTTTGAGGCATTCATTTATATTAGTTATTTTAAGTAAAGTGCAGTTTATTTCTGAAGTCTGTCCCAATTTAAGGAAGCCATATGATTAACAATGTTCTCTATCACATGTTCATTTCGGTCACTGACTTTTTTTTTCTGATAATTTTCTGATTCCAAAATGACTGAGAAGCTCAAATTAGAGTGGCTATAATTAGAATTATGGGTACTTTTTCTCTTGCTCTGTATTTTTCTCTCAATGCATCTCCTATTTGGGAGTTGACAGTATGAGGTATGATATATTTAACCTTTTTTTTTTTTAAATTCTTTTCAGGGTAAGGTTTATTAACCTGAGAAATCTATATTGATGGCAAAAGCAAATGAAACTGCTGCTTTAGTATTCATACTCTCAAGTGAGAGCCAAGAGGGTGAAAATGCACATGGGTAGCAAGCATTTTCCACTTAGAAGGTCTGCACAGCTGCAGATGATATAAAAAAAAAAAAAAAAAAACCTTCAATAGCTGAGTAAAAGAAACCTGTAGCTATGGGGAATTTTTCTCTGTCTGGTTTTTAACAACTTGTTTTTACTGTCTGGATAAAGTTAAAAATATTGCTTATCCATGTTCCAAAACTCAATTTACAGGTGTTTGCAAGGTAGAAAGTCTACATGCAGAAATAGTTAAACATCTGGATCTGCTTAGGCAAGCTGCATAGTGAGATTTTAGAAAGGGTGTGGCAAATTTAGGCAAAACTATAGTGAAGCATCAATAAATTGAACTTTAATCATTTGCAAATCTTTCCCTTTGCCTCCCCACGATATCTGTATGATCCTGTGTTTTCATCTCATCTAACCTACTTCCTTCAAAACTCCCTCCACTTCTGGCCGCAAAACCCCACTGCACTAGATGGCAGCTGTGACTTTGGGGTTTGTGTGTAGAGGGAGAGTGCTCTACCTATGAGACCATTAAAAACGTGCATTTTTGAACTGGAAAAGTCACAAGTCACTCCTAGAAGAGTACCTGAGCTATGTGGCTCTCAAGATTTGGTAACTATTCCTGGAACCTCTTTTGTACAGTATAAATCAATAATACAGTATAGCTAATGACAGTGCTGGAAGAAATGCAGACAAAACAGCAACAATGTAAGTGTACATCATATGATACATGTGGTAAATAAACTTATTTGGAGGTGTTCTGTAAGAGCAATGTTCAACAAAGCAAAACACTGCAATAAGCTCAGTGAACTTGCCCGCGGAGATGATACATTCCATTTGAACTTCAAATTGTGTGCTTGAAACTCAGTATATGAACAGTCTGCTGCCAGGTCTTATTTGCCTAATAAACTTTGACAAACAAGTTCTACAGATGGCTAATATTTTTTTATTCTGAGAAATTGCTGTCTGTTCACAGTCAGTTTGTGGTCCAATATGTGATATATATTGTGAGCACATTTTCTGTCTGAAATGTTTTTTTCAAGGGCCCCATCATTTCCACTGTTGCTGCCATTACATCTGATTGTAACTGAAAAACAAGATGTTCAGCTAAGACTTTTTTTTTTCTTTTTTTCTTTTTTTTAAGGGCAAAGAGTTGGCTGTAGAGTTTTCCCTTTCTCTATCAAGCACATTGTTTGGAGGGTCAAAGGAGACTAACAGTTGTATCTGAAAGAATCTGGAATGATTGTGACAAAATCCATGTGTTGGATGTCTGTTAATGCTGAGATCATTCTGCTGTTGCAAATTTCACAGAGCCTTTAAGATAGTTGTACACAGTGAAGACATCTTGTATGACCCTGAGGACTGAAAAATGCCTGGATTTCACTTGGTGACTGGTAGTTAGTTCATGTTTAAATTTGCTACCAGACCAGTTAATTCCCAAGAGCTGAGACAGATTTGCTCATAGTTCCCAGAAGTGCTGACAGAGGCAGTAGCAATCATTTAAGGGATGCTGGCCAGCTTATGCTGAACTATGTACTTGTGGAAGGGTGTGAGAGATCAGAGTGAGGGGAGCTATGTTTTTATATATATACCCTATACTTAAACATTTGGTTAACTATTTTCTCTTTCTGTTCAGATTTTTTTTCATTCTAATAGTTGTATTATTGACTAACCTCCCTTTTTTGGGAGAGGAGAGGGTTTTGTTTAGACTCTTAACTCCTGCTGGTAGTTATTGATTCATAATTTTAGGGAGAGAAAAGTTTAACAGTCACTAGGTATGGAATTCAGTGTATCTAGGATTTGTTCTTGGTATTGTTACTGAAGTATGACCTTAAGTCTGAACTCATAACTTTTTATCTGAGAAAAGTGTTGCTAATACTTAACTAAGTGTGTCTTGGAGTGCTTTACCTAAAGACCACCTCAGAGTAATATTTTCTGCATGTATATTTTCAAAATAGCTTTCTAGTAATAAACCAGCCTGCTTTCATTCTGAATTGTGTTGCTCTCTTAATAGTGCTTCATTAGAAGGAAATGAAGTTGTAAACCAGCAGAATGGTAGGTAAAGTATCCCTGAAAAGATAGGGAGATGTGTGTTTTATGAGTCAAAAATTCTATACCTGATAATTTTGTGTACTGAAGGCTTTGATCTTGCCCAACCTCTGTTTTTCATTCCTTATGGTGTCTTTTTCTATTACTGTTTCTGCATGTTCTATTTTTCTTCTCTTTAGACAGTTTTTTTTCCCTCTCAGTTTGTAAGTTCTTCTAGGCAGGGATCTTAGTTTGTTGTTTTTCTTTTTGCCTAGTTGCTTTCTGTGTGGNTTTTTTTTTTTTTTTTTTTTTTTTTTTTTTTTTTCTTTTCTTCTCTCCTCTCTCCTTCCCACTGTCTGAAGAACTGAGATTGCTAAAGGCTGTAATGTGTGTAGGTGGGTAATTAAAAACAGTGGTCAAGAGAACTCTTGGAAACTTGTTGGGTTACTTCTCTGAGTATGATGATGAGGCAGCATCATTCAGTGAATCTCCCCCTCCTCCTTCCCTCTGTTTTTTTTTTTTTTTTTTTTTTCCTTCTGGCTGTTTCAAGAGACTGCCTGCTGTCCTCTTAGCATGTGGTTCCACTAATGTTGTCTGCCCACAGCAGAATGGTAAGACTGGAGTAGCTTCAATTTAGCCTGTGTTTGAGGATTACCATTTGGCATTCAGCCTAGCGCACAATGCAGAGAAGAAGAGCAGGTAGAAGTGCTTTGTGTCTGTGACCTCTGTTCTAAATTCTCTCTCAACTTACATGGTCCAAATTAAGATCTTCATTGTTATCTGTAAAAGCTTTAAGTGATCTAGGATTCATTTACCTTGGAGATTATCACTTCAGCACATCCAGGTCTTCTCCATCCTATAGTAATTACAGCTGATGGAAAATAACTCTGGTTGCCGATCCCCAGGGTGGGGAGCTCCTGGCATCTGGAGATAGAACACATCTGGTGCAGGTCCTCAGAGGCAGAATTCAGTCAGCCAGAAGCTTATTGCATGAAGGGAATGATGCAAGTGACTTGTTTTCTCTGAACAATGGCTATGGGATCTTTGTAACCATTGGCCTCTCGCCTGGTTATTTTGAGTTTGTGTTTTTTTTTTTTTTTTTTTTTTTTTTCCTGAGGAAGTCTGTGTGCAATGAGGGAGGATATGAAGTACTGTGAGCTCTTGGTACAGCCAAATCAGTATTCCAGGTCATGCCTACTTCTTGTGGCAGTAGCTCGTGCATATGCCAAGTGTGTGTGTGTAAAAGCTGCTATGTTGATTTGGAAAGTAATTGGTAGATACTGATAGAGACTCTGGCATGTGTTTGTGCTTTTGTGAGTCCTAGGGTTCTGTAGGGATCTGTAGGTTCTGTTGCAGGGGCAAAATTGCAGGAAGAAACAATTTTATTTTTCCCAAAGAAGATGTGGTATAATACTAGACTTAGTGTTGGATCTGTTTGTATCATCTTGCTTATGCAATTGAGGCTGCTTTAGGGTAATAAAACTTGCTCAGTTGAAGCCATAATAGCTATTTCAGAATAAATTCCACGAAGGTGCTCATATTATGGAATGATTTCCACACTAGCTGTTCTAGGATACATTATTGTAGTCTTTTCCTAAGTGAGCCTTGGAGCTCATTTTACTAGCTTACCATATAAATGGTGACTGTAACAGGATGATGTTAGTGAATCTGATTATCAGCTGGTCACATCACGAGTCTTCATTATGGTTGTTTATGACACAATCTTCTTGTGCTTCTTGACACCTTTTGTCAAGACCCTTCTGTCCACAAATGCTCCTTTCTGAGGGAAGATGCCATCTTTACATACTCCTTCGCATAACAGATTGCCAGGAGAATGAAGGAACCATCTTTTGGGTCATGTGGCAGGAGTATCATCTTGATCCATTTCTTTTTTTTTCTGGGGTTTGATACTTGTTAGTGTCCTTTGCCATTGCCCGCGGTAGATGGGAGGAGTGGTGGAAAGGATAACAGCAAATGCACTGTCTTGCTTTGGAGCCTATACTGTAGGACAGCTGTACTCAAACCAGTGAACTAATATGTGAGAATTTGTTTTTGCGCTTGTAAATTCTGCTGCTCTTCAGGTGCTTTAATTACTACTAAATTCAGCATCCGTTTGTCTGTGTTACCGTTCCCTGACTATTTGTAGGAAGTTACTTTATACCTTCTTTCTATTGCTTCTCGTGATACTTTAGCAGCAGTTTTCTTATTATGAAAAAAATCTTACCCCATGTTGCAAACCAGAATAACTTCTGACCTCTTTCTGCCTGTGTGACTGTCATTGCTGTCGCAAACAACTGTGTTGACAAATCCCGCTACTGGTTTGGTAAAGTTCATAGCAATGGAGAGACTGTGCTAATGCTCCTGAGTGGCATCATTTCTGAAGTCTTGGTGAGCAATAGGCATGCGTGGAACCTGCTGGAATAAAAATATTAACTTACAAGGTGCAAATTAATATTTTAAAATATTAGTTACTGTAAGCTGAAGTACTCCAGATTACAGCTGCATGGAAGGCTTTGTCCTGCATGACACTCAGCTACTTTATTGGGAGATAGAAGCAATATACTCAATTTTACAAGAAACTCCCAATTTTGACAATTTATTTATTTATTTATTTTTCAACTGCAGTGTTTGCATGCAAGAATAGAGCAGTCAATACCGTGAGAGATGGGGAAGCATTACGTGTGCACATTTTGGATTGTAAAAAGAAACTTCAGCAGTAGTTTGTTATTGTAAGGTCTGAACTAATGTTGGCTGTTTATCAAAAGGAATGAACTTTGCAGGGTTTTTCACCCTATTTAAACATCAGCAGGACATTGGGAACTGTATCTGAATAAACTGTGCTTCCTTAGTGGGCTTGGCAGAATTCTTTCAATGCAAGCTAAGGCTTCCAAGCTCAATTTCAAAACTTCATCATTAACTGGGAAGATTAGATGGCTGGGGGGAAAAAATCTTTTTTGTGATTATTGACTTACATGAGGTAGGTTGTCAGATTACAGTTGAGTGTGTGACCAGAAATGATTGTGTTTTACTATCTTTATTTAGACTTTTTGAAAAAGGGAATTGCAACTTACTCAAAATGCTATCAGAAATATAGCTTATTGCTAAGGGAATAATTTTTGCTGGACTGATCCCAAAATATTAACAAATAGGTCAGGCTACAGGAGATAGCATTCAGTTCCTGTCTTTCTCTTGAGATGTTGCTGAATACATCCCAGAGGTATGATCAGACTCTCTTTGGTAGATATTACAGATTCTTTGACTTCAGTTCCACCTGTTGATCTGAATTTAGTCATGCATCTCTAAAACAGTAATGTTTTCAAAATGCTTCCCAGTGTCTGGAACGACACAAAACTTTCTAGTACTAACAGTTGTAAACTCATGCTCAGAAGCTGGTTTAAAAACAAAAATACCTAAAACCTGATTATCAACCTCAGAACACCTCTGGCCTTTCAAGAGTGTAGTAATATTTCCTTATACTACTTGGCACTAACAAAAAGGCTGTATTTGAATAGTACACAGAACTTTACCAGCAAGCCCCAAATGGCCCAGAATTTGGTTTATCTGCAACTTACTGTTTAGATTTTAATTACTATTGTTATTATTGTTTTTACCCAGAGGCTGACTTGATATTTAAATTAAGCTCAAAAGCTGTTCTGTTGCTACTTTCCAAGTCCTGTGGAGAATATGAATATATATATATATATATATTATATATATGTGACTGAAACACTATTTGGGCATAGTCACCACAAGCAAGATTGTAATAGTGTAATTGCGTTTAGTGTATTTAGCCATTTCTCTGATTTTCTTGAAACCTTTTCTTGACTAACTGTGTGGTGTTAACCCATATGTAGAGGAACCCACAATCTGGCTTAGATTAAGAAAAGTCTACATTTCTAAGGGAGTATTTTGCCCAGTAGTTCTGATTTAAGCAGCATCCAGCTTCCATACTGTGATTTTACTGTCCAGTAAGAGCACAGAAGTGTTATATGTGTCTATATGGTAAACAAGGTTAGGGGACTAATTGGACTGAAAGCAAACTTTTGTACAGGATTTCTTCTTGTTAGATTCTCTACCTCAACTGCCCCCTAGGGCTTTTTCCTGTCTTCGTTAAGCAGGGACTGTACACAGGTACAACAGCATAACATGTAGTTCGGGACCAAGAACTAGCGGGCAGAAGGTGGCTCTGACACAAACCCTGCAGGTCCTTTGCCACCTGCCCTATCCCCAATTGCTGTTCTTTGCTTCAACAGTAATATGCTGACTGACCAAGTTATTGTAAGCTGAGGCAAAACATTGAGGTTTGAGGGAACGTGTATCTCTATTTGTGTGCACATAGTGAATCAGAGTATAAATGAGTTTTATACCTTGCAAAGCAGTTTGCTGTTATGTTAAAGCTGCACCAGGCTATAACAGATTACTGACATTGCTGCATAGAAACTGTTGTCTGCCTTGTTTATTACTCAGTATGTACCATCTTGGAAAGTGTATTTGTAAACAAAACCAGAAAACCCTTGATAGTGTGGTTCTGAGAGCCTTCATAAATTCCCTTTCTTCATTGTACTAATAAATTATGCATCATTTATTTTTGGTGAGAAATTCTGTATTAATACTGAGTATCCAGTAAAATATCCACGGCACAAAACCACCTGTAATTGAATAATTGAATGTTGCAGGTAGATGCCAGTGACTCAGTAAGACCTGATTTTGAGCTGGCTTCTGAAAAGTGAAAGATGATGTGCTGTACCTAGCTAGCCTAGCCTTTTGGGGAAGAAGACATGCCATGTTTGCATTACCTTACATTGCATTTTGGTGCTTGGAAAGCAAAAGTGGCTACTGTGGTGTGAGTACAATTATGAAGTTGTGCGTTGGATATGTTGTTAGTAAACACCTGCATCAGTACATACAGAAAGAGGTTGCTTTAGGATACAGGGTAGAATATGTTTTAAATCAAACTTTCTCTAGTATCAAAACTGTGATACTGAAGACCAAAGGTCTGATGCATAGTTAGCTTTGAAGGAGGGCAATGCCACATGTTTCCATCCGATTCAGATGTTACAGAGTCTATGAAGGTTTGTTCTGTGTGTGTGTTGATTCGAATTCCATGTGTTATTTTTGCACATCTTTAATTGTTTGCTCTGCACCTCATTAGTGACAAGAATAGTATCTCAAATCTTCTAAGCATCACAGAAATGGAACATGTGTTTGCATTTATAGTGTGGTGTTATAGAGGGTTAATTGCATGGATTAACAGTTATGCAGGAGTAGATAGATGTTTGCTCCTTTGATGTTGTGTTGTTTTGTGGTGTCTGTGGACAATTACTGCATGAGATGGCATTCTTAATTGTGCAGCTTCAACATAAATAGAGAAGAAATGGCCAACAAAGTTTGATGTCATTTGATGTCAAGCATTAGCAGACGTACAGACACACAGATGCATACATACGTGTATATACGGACATTCTAGCCTGGAGTTTTCTATACTAGGGTTTTACAGGAAACAATGTAATGCTGTAATAGACACAAATTGCTCTTGAGAGGTTTTAGATGCCCTAACTACCACCAAGTCAAGCATAAAATTGATGTTTTTCGCATGTTGAGAACATAGAGAAGCAAGATGCATCTTCTTTAAGTGCTTCGTGGCCCAATCATTGAGAAGAGGAAGCAGATTGGTGGTAATGGCTTCTAGTCATTGTTTCCTCTGTGACTTGTGTGTAACGAGCAGGTGGTTTGGAAACTCATTCCTATGGAGTGGGAATGTGTATCATCGAGCACTGCTCCACATCACAAGTAGTAGTTGCAGCAAAGGAGCTGAAACAAACTAAGTTGGCCTCTAAATATGCAGGTGAGATCTGTTGATGGCAAGACCATGTTGTACTTGGTAATTACTAGAAGACTGATTTGAGCAGTGACATTTGGGATTTTAGGTCCTATTTTTTAAAGCAAAAGAAAATTGACATTATCCTTTGCATCTTCTTTTCTGCACACGATGACATTAATGAAGGAATTGAGTTATTCATTTTTGTTTGGTATTACTTTTTGTTTTAGTGTAATGTTACAGTGCTTCCTATTAGCAGAAAGTTAAGGTTGCTGTAACTCTCAGCAAGTTTTTTTGTATGTATACTTAATACAGAAGTGAAGGGCTTCTGTCTACCATGCTTGAAGTTTATGTCAGTTTGGCGTGGATTTTTCTCTTTTTTGAGGAGAAAGATGAGTTTCATAATGCAAAATGAGGAACAAAAGTGCTTTTAGGGTTCAGTCTACACCTAGATTTTAGAAAAGGTAGTTTTTTTCCTCTTGTTTGACAGTACTCTGATTGTTTAGCCTTCTCTTCCAGACTGCTTCAGATGCTAAGTGGGCTTGGAAGTGGAATCGTACAAAATCTCCATGCAGACATCATGTGTACTTTTCTTGCAATTTACTAGACAGATTTAAAATATCTTCTGTTTTTTAAATTAATCATGTAAGGCTTATATGAGGGTCATTATGTATATATATATAAATATATAAATATATAAATATATATATATATATATTTAAAGATTTCTTCTACTTTCAGTGTGTAGAAAGAGCAGCTGTTCCCCTTTGTGTGTAAATGTGTGGCTTAAACTGAATCCCTAAGTTTGTTGTAATCTAAGAAGGCAGTTGTCTATTTCTTGTGTTTTGTTGTTATAGTTCATACCTGGAGGGGAGTTACTTGAATGGACAAGGTTATTTCTTGCATATAGTTCATGTTTATTTACAATTTGCTGTAGTCTTGTTCAGAAAAAATTGAAATGTACTTTCTTAATTACTGATAGCATACAAGTGTCTGGTGTGTTGAATGTGCCATGTCTGGCACATTTCCAATTCTGAAATGTGATGGTAGGCTGTTAGTAGATCTGTAGCTCTTAGTGCTAACTGGCATGCATGATTTTTACATGTAACAAGTCTGCATGCCTGTATGCTGTAGGGCAGAATCATAATATTTCAGCCCCAGAAATAGGCTGCCTCAGCTGGAAAAAGAAGAGGTCTAAATATGAATTAGAATGAGCTTACTGTACTTAAAGGCAGTAAGTGGAGAGGGGCTCATGGCACAAATGCTTGCTCCAGCTGTGACTGTTGGCATGTTAAATGTTAGGCACTGCATTGTAGTTCTGGATGTATTGACTGAATTCTACCGTATTTAATATTCCCCCCTGAATAAATCGCATCAGGGTGTGGGTTTGTGTGTGTTTTTTTTTTTTCCTCTCTTCTTTTTTTTTCTTTTTTTATTTTCTCCCCTTTCCCTCAACTACAGCATAAAGTTGCAACTGTTTGGGCTTGGTTGTTGTTTGGATACCATCTCATCTGAAACTGGATCTTTTCCAAACACAGAGGGAGAATGCTGCCTGCTCTGAAAGGCAAGCAGTCCAGGGCCATGTCTTAATTGCTAGAACGAGTGTAATTATTACACTGATAGGCAATCTTGCCATGAAAATCCTATTAGAGACAGACAGTGTGCTCCATGCTGCATGTAGCTGAAGAAATTACAGATGAGGAGTGAATAAGAGTCTGAATTTTACTTGACATAAAAGTTTCATTTTCTCCACTGGTACTTTTGCATTCAGATAACTATTTCAATGTAATTATTGCTTCTTTCTCTTTAGCTATGAGGCCGCAGCCAAATAGTGCAAATGAAGGGTGGAGGAAAGGGATACAGTACATAAAATAGTCTGATCGGATCAGTGACAGCCACACATTGTTTGAGTTAGCTCTGTTGTAGTATAAGCAAATGCATTTGGCTCTCTTCTTCCTGATGCTGCTTCCTTTTGTAATGTTAATAGGCTTGTACCTTTGCTTCTGCAGAAATGATTGAGCAGTTTGTGGACTAAATGCAGTTTAAAAAAAAAAAGACTGCCTTTTGTCATCTCATTTTTGAGGCAGTTTTGGAATTAGTGTACTTTAATTCATAGGAAAAAAAATAAAGTACTCCACTTTATTCAGTCTCTCCTTCCAGCAGTGTGCTGCTTAAGTTGGTTGTCCTCTTATTTTTTGGAGCTGAACTGTGAGTCTTTCATGCCTTTGAAGCGACAGCTTATATCTTGGGTTTTGTTTAACTGCCTGTGGCATTTTTATCTGTTTTACTCTGTATTTGAACCATTTCCATTGTAGCATGGTCCTGCAGTTATTTCTTTTGGCACTTGAAATTGTTGAAATTGGGGAGTGGAGAAGATGGGAGAAAAAAAAAGTGTGCAATGTGGATAGAAATATGACTAAATATTCATTTCCTTTCTTGTTTGGGAAAGGCAGATAGTGTGTTGGGTTAAAACAATAATTAGACTTGTCTGTTTATACAGGTGGGGAAATTGTCAGCAGAAGAAACTTTACTGAGTGAACAGGGAAGAAAAGGATAATACCTTTTCTCCCTGCCTGCTGCTGAAATTGAGTTGCACAGAACTTTAGTCCCTTCCAACTTGTTGTTATGACACTTAGGTGTTTCTGCAATGTGAGAGTATTTGACAGCATTGTGACAGTTTCTCTTGCTTATGCAATATGGAGAGTTAATCTCTTATGTCAGCAGGATGTTACTGAGACTCCAGTGAAATTTTCAAGAGTTAAATGAGCACAACTTTAAAGATGACTAAGAGTTGGTTGTAGCTCTACATGGAAATAGTTTGAAGTCTGAAGTTTGTGAATTTTTTGGTGGCTTGGGTTGTCTATACCTGTTCAGACTCTTCAGAGCAATTACTTCACCCTTCTGAGCTTGTTATACAGCTTGGCCAGTTTTAACTGAAGCATGGATTTGTTCATTGCTTACTCAGACAGCATGCTTGTTATATTGACATATTCTCATGTGGGCCTTGAGAAACAGCTTTGACTTGAACAGTGAGTGGAGCTTGTGTGCGTGGCACTCAAAAGCCTGTTCCATTCTTCTCCCTTTGCAAGGTAGGGGAGCGTGCAGGAATTTCTGATAGGATGTTTCTATGTTTGACTTAGAGCTGAGCAGAGAATAGATGTTCTTGAGGTCCTGGTACTGGGAAGAGACTGGACAGATTAAGAGTTGATTTTCAGGCCTATCAAACCATCCTGTGCAACAATTCTTAAATATTGCACCTTGTTGCGTTCATTCTGTAATATTGAAATTTTCCCTGTCCTGTCAGTGACACAAGTTTAAATTTTGAACAAGGATTTTTCAAAGAAATATTATCATTTAATACAGTATAGCACTAGTTTCAATTCTATAGCAGTGTTTACCCTGCTAGAGCTGGGGGCACTGTGCTTGTAACCATAAAAACCGGTAGCAGTTGGTCCACTGAGATTCTGGTGTTTACTGATCTTTTTCGAACGAGCAGAAGTGACATTGAAATAGGGTCATACGTGGTATTGAAGACTGACTTTGCCAAAATGGGTAAGTGCAAAGGCAGTGTTTAAAAATAGAGGTGGGGGATGTGGTAGAAGAAAACCATACTTGGATTTTTCACATTCTAGGATGCAGAGTACATGACAATATTTTTGCTGTTGTTATTTTAAATGTAGTAGGCATGGGTTCTGTTCTCCCTCACCCGCCTGTTACAGTCAGTGGAATTTTACAACAACAGAAAATACTAAAAACTTGACGGTCTTATACATAAACAGGATGAGGAAAATGCAGAGGAAGGGGTTTCTTCTTGAGGCGCCTAGTTCTTGTTTTATTTTGAAAATGTTCAGTACATGAAAAATCATATTAATTTTAAAAAAAGTTGCGTTGTGTTTTTAGACTTTGCGTGTGAAGGGAGCAAGATTGTTCTCTGTTTTTGTGCAGTTTGTTTTATTTCTCCTTGGTTTAGCAGAAAGTTGCTTTGCCAATAATAGTAGATTACGCAACGATGATGGTTCCAAATTTTAATGGATAAAATAGTGGTTCTACATCATTTGGAAAATTTGGCTTGCAGAGTTTCTCCAGGACTTGAACAACTAGAGGCTTGACAAAGGTATGCCTGTTTCTGGTTTGCATTGGTTCCAGTGCTCAGTTCCAGATGTTACATTCAGTTAACTCGTTGTGATGCAATGCTTAGGAAAACTAGAAAGAGACTTCCCACCTCCCTGCACTAAATGTATGACATGTACCCTTGAAAATGTAGTATATCTGTAAAATGTAGAAAACCATTCAGAAGCTGCACGGGCCAGATTTCTCTGGGAGCAAATGTTACTAACTTGGACAAAAGCATAAAAGCAAAATGGTTGTGGAACATGGAAACAGGTTCCACGGCTTTCGGTATCTTTTTTTTTTTTTTTTCTTAACAATTAAGAACCTTTCTTTATAAAACTTTCTTGTTACAGAAAACTGGTAAATCACTTCTTGTTAGAGATAATTCTGCTCTAGCCAAGCACACTGATTAAACTAAATTCATTCCTTATGGCTCCTTTTTTTCTCTCTAAGGTCAGCAGTGTTTGTCCTGCTGGAACTACATGAAGGGAGATTTTCTGTTCTCTTCTTTATTATTATTATTCTATAAATCTGACTGTTCTTCAATATTTTGGAAGAAAAGGCACTGGAGCTTCTAATAATTCCACTTTTTTGTTTTATTTTTTTTTCTCTCAAACATCTGTTCAAAGATGGTAGAATTGCAGGGTGGGAGGAAAAGACACATTAGATTTTACTAACTTTGTGTTGTTGTTCAGAAGTTTACCTTATTATTTAATTTTGGGTTAAAGTGGTCATAGTATATTGTAAATTGCATAGAAAATTCCGCTACTCAAAGGTCTGCAGGGAGTCCAGTGTTCCTTAGATTAAAAAAATGAGTCTGTTGGAGCAATTTACGTGATTTAGATGGGATTACCAGTTTTCATTAACTGCCTCAAGTTTCTTTGATTTTTTTCAATATGCATTGAACCGGTGATTGTATGTCCATTTATCTTGCTGCAGTTGAAAGAATGTATGGATTAATGTTTAAGATTAATAAGGTTAAGATTATTAATTCGGTTGTTACATCTGCAGTAGAGGTCTGCAAACTGTACTGCCGATTAAAGAATGGGGTAAAGAACTGTTGTCCAGATTACATCAAATTTTGTATTGGTAAATGTGTTAAGTGTAGAAAGGCGTTGAGGGGACATTATCTGTATGACTGCTGCAGCACAGTTATTCAAATCTGTCGCATGCGTACATACATATACACACACAAAATTCCAGACTTTAATTTTTCTTGGCTTCATGCATTGCGGGTGCCCCTGTTAGGGGTGTCACAGTGCTGTTAGCTGTAACTGAGTTTAAAATGTGATTTTATGGATCTGTGGTGATCAGCATATGATTTTTAGGAACATAATGAAATAGGATTCTATGCTCTTTAACACCGCACTGTTAATGCAAATCAACTCCAATGTTATCTTGAATGATGTTACGGTTCATACACATGCAAAGTGGTTGGTTAGCTCCAGCTGAACTGAGTAATGAAGGCGAGTGAATATTGCTCATTAACTGTTGTATTTGCTTTTGAGTGTAGACCACGGGCTATTATCACTTGCCTGGCCGCCATGGTGCGCAGCCCTGCTCGCTTTCTTCCCTGCCTCCATAAATCACGGCTAAGGTCTCCCACTGGTGGCTACAATTTACTTCAACACCAAAAGCAACAGGATCTTCCTGACGGGGTCTCTTAGTACTGAACTAAGATTTGGCAGTAGTATGTCACTGTCAGAAGAACCTGAGTGGTGTTTCCTTGTGAAGTTGTTTTGTAGTATCTGCAAATTTAGGAGGATCAGTCTTGATTCTAAAATGGAAATAGGCAAAAGCTAGTCCTTCCATTATGAAAACATGTAAGGAGTCTGTAGTAAAGAACAATAAAATTCTGAAGTACAAATGTCAAAAGAGCTGGAGAAATATTATGTGTTAGTTGTCTGTGCTACCTGTCCCTTCAAAATGTTAAGCATCTCAGTGCATTTCAGAAAGTCAGCTGAGACTTGCAATTTTCAATATGCTAGAGTATAACTGGAGGAAGTAGCTTAAGTCTGAGACTTTGGCACTGGATCCAGTAGCTCCTCTTTTTCTGTTTTTTTTTTTTTTTTTTTTTTTTTTTTCTTGCCTTGTCCTATTGAAATAAGAAAGGCTTCCTGAACAGAGACTGGNTTTTTTTTCTTGCCTTGTCCTGTTGAAATAGGCAAGGCTTCCTGAACAGAGATTGACTCCTGTTTGCGCTTACAGAATGCAGGAAGGCCTCAGGTTTGTTTTGATTTGTCATTTCTCCTATATGATATCTTTCTTCAACAGATAGGGTGAAAATTTGAAGCTATCAGCATGTTTGGATGTATGCTTTGAAAAAGGAGGCTGAAAACAATATTGAAGAAATTACTGTGTATTTGGGGAAGACTGCAAAAGTGCAAGAAGCAGTTGGAGGGGTTCTGCAGCCCAGCCTCCTGGGCTGGGCACTCTGTAGTATGTAGCCCTGACAAATGCAATATTCCAGAGCAAGCCATGGACTCTGTGCAAATCAAGCTCCAGCCACTTTCTGAGAGAAGAGATCTTGATTTTAATATGTCCCTTGTATTGGGCTGGGTCAGATGTGTTTTGTTCTGCCTGAAGCTGTGTCTGTTTTTTTCTCTCTGTCTCTGTCTCTCTCTCTCTCCCTGCCCATTTCCAGCTGCTTGTTGCTCTCTTTCTTTCCTTCCCCGAGTCTCTCTTGCCCCCTAGATGTTTCAGTGCATTGAAATCTGCCAGCGTAGTTGCTCATGTATTTGTTCTCCTTGAGCAAATCCTGTCCAAAGGATCCAGGAAAAAAAAAGAAAAAGGAGACAGACAAATGTGCTAAGGCAACTTCTCTCAGCACAGCTGCAGACAGAATACTGTCTAGTTGCAGAGCACTGGCTCTGTGCTGCTGTGTCCTGTACACAAAACGCTTAAGGGGAGAACTTTGTGCGTTGGCGTTTTTTTTGGTGCTAAAATACATATATGGTGGCATGCACAAGTTTGCTTTACTCCTGCAGCAAGCACAGGAAATATTTTACTGTTTTATTTGGAATTTTGGAATTACTGTTTAGATTTTATTTAAGAAATGCTTTGCACGCTGTAGTAGTGCTGCAGTGCGTTCTTGTAAATAGGCCGTATAGCTGACCTTGAATGTGCCTGCCATCTGTATTTTAGCAACTGTGTTTTGTGATGTCTTCTCGGTGACTTGCTGAATGACTGTTGTCTCGGAACATGGTTCTCAGACTTCTGAGCTACATTTTTTGCTGAGGAAGGGTCACTGTCAGCTATTGTTTGAGAGTCTAAAGAAATACTTCTCTTCCCTCAGTGGAGTAAGTAATTAGCCACTAAAGATCGCCTGTGCTTCTATTGTTAGTTTTTTGGATGCATAGTTACGAGTTTAATTGCTTGCTGCATCTCTCATTCCTACAGATGGCACATTAAAGATGATGGGTTTGTGTAGGCAAAGGAAGTGAGATTCCGATGCGGTAGTCTGTGGAGTATCTGGAGTGGTTTTCTCCTTATATTTTGAGACAGCAGCTGGTTTGTGAGGCCTATGACAGCCTTCATTGTATCACGTTTTTCCTAGTTTAACATAGAGGGGATTTGGAGTCTGCTGCAGCTGGCTGTGACTGGGGCCAGGGTTTGCACGTGCATATGTGATCGTTTTCCTCCGCTATCTGATTTCTTAGTTCAGATGCAGTGACAGGCTCGAACCTCCTACTGCTTTTACCCATAACTCTGTGGAGGTCCTTGCTCAGCCTTTGGAGGTGCTATTGCTTCCTCTGGTGTGCAGGTATTCCGCTTTGTATGAGCGTGCAGTTTGGAGAACAGGAGCCAGGCCCTTGGGGTCCAGATACTGTGATCCCTTGAAGATTTTAAAAAGCTGCAGCATGAAACTGGAAAGGGGCCAGTCTTAGAATATCTTAAAATGAAATTTCTGCTCAGTGGTAAAAAGACGTCTACAATGAATTAGGTAAAGTACAGCAGGGGACTGGAGAGAGTGTGCGTGTGTGTGCTTTTTTTTTTTCCTCTTTCCTAGTTAAACGAGAGATTGTAATCAGATATGTGTTGCTTTTAAGGCAATGTAGCACCATCATTATTTTTAAAGATGTCAGCCATCCTTTTACACACCAATAAGTACCTTAACGGATATGCTAGACCTATGAGGTACTGCTGTCCAGTGATTAATTTTTCATCTCGCTTGTGGAATGTCTGAAATTCACCGTCTTTGACTCATTTCCAGTGTTTCCAGTGGAGCCTGGGAGCACTGGAAATTTGATTGGATTTATCAGTTTTAAATCTTTTAGATTTCAGTGGAAGTACTAATTTCTAACCAATGCCCATATCAGTAATGGACTTTTAAGATTGGAAGATGCTCAGGTTCTCAAACTGCTAGTCTTGAAAACTTGTCTTTGGTTTCTGTTTGGAAGAGAAATGTTTCAATCCCAAGTAGAGGACGTATTTGCATTTAAACTGTTCGTGGCATTGTGATTCTTGAGTGGCCAAGTCCTATTATCCTGTCCTAAAAAAATTGTGTAATGATGGCACCTTCAAAAATACTATGCTTAAAATAACAAATTACAGCAGAATGCCCAAAAGAATAAACCAACTTCTCTGAATAGTATATTACTGAATAGTATGATGAAATGGGGGAAATCCTATGGATGTTTTAAACTCTGTAAATGCTCAGATGGAAAACCTAAGGTCAGGAAGAGGTGAGAATTTTAGACTGCAGAGACACTATCTGTTTAGCATTAGCTAGTCAGAATTGCATGAGGCTGCAGTCCTCAACTGTTTGGCTGAATATCAGTTGTGCAATGCATAGGGAGAGATTGCCAAAAGCCAGGAGTTTTGCAATAACCTTTAGGAATTTCCTCTATTTAACAAAATAGATCAAATGAAAATTACTTTATACCCTAGTGAATTTGTCTTTTCCTTGAAATAAAATGGTCTTATCTGATGAGTATCTCAGCAGCTTCATGTTAGTGCCCTCAAATCTCTGCTGATACTATTTTTTGTTTAGTTATGCAGCATATCTCCAAACGTGCTCTGTGTGCCGCTTGGTGGTCTGCGGATTGTTGGCTGCTCACATGCTCTTGGCTGTCCTCATTTCCAGCTGCTAAGCTGTATTAAAAGAAAATGAAATATGTTGTTCCATGTAACCAATTTCAATGTTTGCTGCGAGGATGTTAATTCTGAGGCAATCTGAGTGAGCCATTGCCTTGGCCACCAGGAGGGGAGTCCATGTGGCATGCATGCTGGGTGGTCTGCGAAGGGAAAGAAAAGTTGGAGGGATCCTCCCTTTAAGAGATGTGTCCATAGCGAGGCGATCCTGAAGACACAGGCGAGAGCCTCTGCAGTGCTGGGAGCATGCTAGGGTCTGCACACCCGGTCGTCACTCTGGTACCTGGAGGTTCCTGCTTGTAGTAACAAATGCAGTAAGGAGCAGGACAGAACAGAAGGGGGAAGTTAGGAGTGTACTGCTGGAGAGTTTGAAAACATTTTACTGCCATTCATCCCAGGGAATCCGAACAAATCTTAGAGTTTTCTGATTCGCACAGAGCATCTTTTGGGTTTTTTCAGTGTGTACTCTTCAGAGAAATCCTTTGGCATCTGTCATCTGAGGGAAATGAACTAATTCGGACCAATTGAGATGAAATGCTATATAATCAGAGTGCTATATTTTGTTGTAAATAATAATGTTAGCAGTAACAAACTGCAGGCTGCCAAGAAAAACCAGAACTCTGAAGTAAATCTCTCGTCTTCCTAAAACCCTGTCATTAGTGGGGGGGGAAAAACCCTACACAACTCAGAAAATAACATGTGCTTTTAAAAACTTACTGCCTATTTATTTAAGAAAAAAAAAAGGTATCTAGCAGTTTATGTAACATAATATTTTTAATGTTAGCATTTGATAAGAGTCCTAAATTCATCCTGCTAGATTACCTTCCTGAAGCAGGAATATATTATAATATTATGTTACAGGGTGCCTTTTTTTTTTTTTTTTTTTTTTTTTTTTTTAAGTTTTGTTTAAAAGCAAGCAACCCCATGCCGCTGGAAGCCAAATCTCCAGTGAAGCCCCACAGGGACCCAATTTAATTGGAAAATTAGAAAACCAGGCTGGATCTCAAGAAACCTAGATGAAAGTCCTTCATTGCGGCAGGATTTGTTTGTGCAAAGGCTCTGTCTGGGCCATGGCTCTCCAATTACTTTTTTTAAGATGACCTGTTGCGGGCAATTCTGCAGCTTCCTTGGTGTGTTATAGTGTCTTCAGGGCCTGTTTCTCTTTGTGCTCCCTCCCTGCTCAAACCACCCCCCAAAGCCTGATCTTGTCTAATTTCTTGAGCACATCCTTTATCCAGTGGCTGACTGGTTGATCTCCAACCCCCGATAAAGCTTTTACTGGTTGGACAATATTATTTTGCTCTTTTTCTTTTTCCCTCCAACTCTTTAGACAAGCAAAACAAATTCCTTTTAACCTTCCTTCATATGTTTTCTGAATCCACTTACAACATTATTTTTTTATTTTAAAAACATTTCTGTGGACCCTTTCCAGCTTGTTGATGCTAAACCAGATGGATTTAAAACTTGCAGCTGACTTGCACCCCCTCGTCCTCCCCAACGTACCTGGGCAGCGAAATCTGTGCTGTGTATTGCAGGTATGTGGCAGAAGAACAGGCTGCCTTCTGTTGGAGCCTATTGGCAAATAGGTCACCCAGATCCAGGCTGTCTCTTAGTACTCAGCAGTATGATACTCAATATAATATTTAGCATATCTAAATAAAAATAGCACTAAAAATATTTCATATTTTGGGATACTAGTGTGGATTGGATTACTTCGCACTGGTTTGTGCGTAATGTAACCATGTAAACAATTTAAAATACAGCTTGTTAAAGAGTAGAATTTACAGAGGTTGCCTGACATCTGCTACGAATTCTGTGTATAAATATGGGGTATTCTTAGTGGTTTAAAATAACACCTCTGTCTCCCCCTGAACTTTGAACCTTGATTCCACCTAAAATAAGAGAAGTTGTAAATGAATCCTCCTTACTTGAGAACCAGAACATTTTCTTTCACGGTTTGGAAAGGGGAATTAATGATCAAATGGATTTAGCTGGAGGGTTAGAGGAATGGGGTGGAATGTGGGGGAAGAAATGTATTTTCCTCATAGAAGAAGATCTTTAAACCAGCCATCCCATCCATGAATAGCTATTTCTTTTTAGCTTGATGACCCACCTCTGCCACTCAGTGGAGTCCTGTTCATGAAATTTGGGAGGTTCCGCAATAGTTGGGCTTCAGGCAACCCTCTGAGATACTTAGCAGAAGACGGGAAGGTGTTTGGTGTGGGCGGAATGACTTTTACAAATGTGGATGATGAGCAGGCTGCGGAAGCACTGCCCAGGTTCCCTGAGGTGGGAGTAAAAGTGAAGAGTGCTGATTTTTCAGTCCTGTGCTCTACAGACAACTTCCACCTACCTCTGCTGCAGCAGAAATATTCTATAATTTAGTAATTATACTGGGAATTCACCTTATCCAGAATAACGTGTTTTGAGGATGAAAGTAATAGCTCTCTCTCCTTTGGAAGACTGTACCTGGCAAGTTTAAACTCGGGTTGAATATGTGCAGTTATTACAAGAAGATCAACTTTTAATCTATCTTTTGAAGTTGCTGATCAATGGATTTCAGATGCTCTGCAGCAGCAGCTGTCGGTAAAGGACTGGGGTGCAGAAGAGAGCATAGGGTTTTAAGAAAGGGAAACATTTTTTATTGTTGTTCTGGGCTTATAATGGTTATATTCAAAGAGTGAAAGAAGATTGTGTGTGGTTTATGTGATTTGTGCGTGCCACATTCCCTTCTTGCCTAGTGAGCTGTTGTACAATGGGTTTTGGTCTTAGTAGACAGGTTTGGCTAAACTCTTGATTCCTTCTGTTTTCCTTCCATGTCTGTCTGTTGCTCCTCCTAACCTTGTTTCCCTGGTCTCTGTGGCTGCGGCCGTGATTGGTGTGTTTCTAAACGTGATCTCCCTGCTGCTGACAGCTGCTGGCTCCCCTGGAGCTAGGCCATGAAAGATGGGGATAATGCCTAAGGAGAGGACAGCATGCGGAATGAGTTATTTCTCTAAATGTTTGCAAGAGCCCTATGCTGAGTGTCAAAGGTCTAGTCTCCTTATGTTCCTAAAGCAGAGGAGCTGGGAAAGAAGATGGATCACTTAGAGCTGTAGGACTGGTAACTCTAATGGATTTAGAGGTGCTGGAACCCTACCTACTCACTCTGCTTCTAGGCAGCAGCTACTTTTAAAGCACCAAAAGCTGTTGCATGCTTACCCCATATCCTGTCTTAGAGTGTCCACAAGACTGTAAACCCTTTGGTGCCAAAGTTTGGCCCTGGTTGTTTTTACCAACTTGTGTGCATGTGGGGGGATTGTTTTTGCTCTCTGGTGATGAATGTTTGTGTGGTTTGGGGCACTGACTGCTGCGAGAATTACATGCTATTCCCTGTGCCGCACAGTAGTGCAGACGGCCTAACCACAGAGGTCCCCGTGGCCATTGTCCTTGTAAGAGTTGATGGGCTATTTAAACTGCAAGCTGTGCATCCTGGTAGTTTGGACAGCTATTTTAGTTT
Source organism: Crypturellus undulatus (assembly GCA_013389825.1). Taxonomy (NCBI): domain Eukaryota; kingdom Metazoa; phylum Chordata; class Aves; order Tinamiformes; family Tinamidae; genus Crypturellus; species Crypturellus undulatus. The sequence continues at coordinate 106,932 of VWPW01011329.1, read as the reverse complement.
GTGTGCTTATTAAAGTGAGGTCTGCGTGCTGTGAGCCAGGCTGCCATGATCCTCAGTCGCTTTTGCAAAAGGAGTTAAGCTAAGGTTTTGCTCCACCTTTAGCCCAATTGCTTGCTTTAAGGACTGGCAAGTGGGGCTCTTCTCTGCAGTTCATATACAAAATGGACTGCAGCTTTCAAGCGGAACAGATCGGACATGGGCATGGCTACAAGTATGAGTATCGCTGGTTAACACTTTTGTGCTCATCTTGTTTTCAAGAGAACTATTGTAGTGTGGCAGCTGAGCAGTTCCCGGTGGCCTCTGCTCTGCCGTTGCTGCAGTAGGATCACTTGGCCTTAATCTGTAAAGGCGTGGAACTGTGTCCAACTGTTTTTTTGGAATCAGTGTTGAAGCTACAGTAAATTATTCTGAAGATCATCTAGCGTTTTCAGTTGTTTGTCCCATGTTGCTTCTCCTAGGGTACTGGATGTCCATGAAGCACTTCATAAACTTCTATTTCTCAAGCTGGGATTGGTACAATTAAAACAAAAATGAAAGTTAATGACTGAATTCAGAAATAAGTAGCCGTAAGTAGATTCCCCATAATTCATAGAGCTTATTTTCCTATTAGAGATAGATGAAGACAGAGGAGAACAAAGATTATTACTGCCGTTTTATGTCTGGAGTAAAGTGCAGCGGCGTCTATGCTGCTGTGCATTTAACATATGTGCCTATTTGCATCACTTAGGAATGTGATAGAGATAGTGGTAAGGGAGCTGATCTGGATATGTTAACACTGTTACCGCTTATAGTGACTGGTCTAATGAATTATGTGTAAGGCGTAAAAATGCTCTAGGGTTATGCTATGTCTGCACAAGAAGGCCTTGCTGATGCAAGTGAAACAATGAAGTTACAGTAGTTAAACTCCTCCAAACGTAGGCAAGGCACAGAGATTTGCTCAAGAGTGTTCAGGAAAGCCAGAGCAGAGCTGAAAATTTGAACTCATGCTCGAGTCTTGACCAGTTTGATCAGGATTGTTTTCTTCGGTCAAGAAGAGTTGGTGAGTTGAGTTTTCATACTGTATTTTCACACTGGCTTCCTGTGAAATCAAGCTCTGTGTAGTTAGCGCCATCATCAAGTTAAGAATGTGTTTTCCAATCAGCAGAAAACCACTGGAAAATTAGTGTAAGTCTCCCCCTACCCCCTTATAAATGATCTGCTCTCTAAAATGAGGTGCTGTTGGTCAAGCACTGCATCATCTAGGTTAGACTGTGCAACTGCTGCAGGAAGGCTTCAACTTTCCACAGTTTAGGTTGTTATCTGGTTAGAGTTCATTCAATACAGTAGTTGTGGACTTTTTTTTTTTTTGTCCAAGAACTGTGAACTCCCACTATGTTTTAAATATTGCCTATTATGGAAAAATATGAACTGTTCTAATTTTACTGGAAAATAATACTTTTTTTTTTTGTAACTACATGAAAATGTTGTTCTTTCAATTGGGTGGCAATAGGCTGCATATAAACAGTTTGTCCTCCACATTCATCATTCATCCTGTTACTGTTTATTCTTTTCCCTTTCAAAATAGAAGTCAGCTTTCTTTTTCAAGCAATTTGCAGTTGTCAGGAGCATCGCTGATCAAAATAGAGCTTGGAAGCAGTGTGCCTTTGAATCTTGTAGCTTGCTAACCATGAAATAACTTCTCCAGCAAGGGATATTGCATCTTGTTCTGTAACAGAAAAGCTCACTTGAAGATCAGCAGTAATCAAAGTTGTCACTAGCTTGGGCAGTGGGGAGGGAAGAAGGTTTTGAAGAGCTGGGAGTAGGATGCAGAGTGGGCTGGCCTGAGGCAAATGGGTTTGGGATACAGCCTGTTGTTACAGTGTGTACAAGTTGTTGTTTTCATTCGCACTGTAAAATCAGGAGAAATGCATTGGTCTCACTCATTTGGCTTAATGAACATGACAGTTTGTTGGGTGAGGAGGGAGGAGACAGTGATGAGAACAGAAACTGGAATTAACTGGCTTTCCAATTTGCTTGGTCAAGTGTTGCAAAGTAAAGACTTAAATGCACCAAGGATAAAGTGTTCTCTGCACCTTCAAGCCCAATTAAGGACTGATGCACGCTAGCAAGACAGGGTGACTTCAAAGGAGGTTGGTCTATACATTCTTGGAAATGAATCTCCCATTCCAAATACATGTGGAAATAAAAACAAACAAATTTGCACCATGTATCAGTGGGATGATCTTGAATCTCTGGGATGGTTCGGTGATGGCACAGCAAATCAAATTTATGGTCAGCATTGTTTGTTGCTTTTATAGCGTTCTGTTTTTCTTACTCACATGCCTTGAAAAGCCTGTTGAATGTATCCTCTGAACTGCTAAACTACTGAGTTTAGTAATTCTGTGAAGCTAAACACTGTGTAGTAGTAGCAGCATACTAGGAACCTAAGCTGAGATATATAAGGTCTTAAAATGTGCAAAGGTTGTAAAGGGCTCTAGAAATTTTAGTCACAATGAGTGGTGACTGTCTCCTTCCCCACCTATGGGTTGTCTGGTTAATAATTTAATAAGTTGCTCAGAAAGTCTAAAATGTTTTTCCTTCAGTCTGGTCAGAGTCTGAAGTGTCAGATATTTGTTGTCAGGAGGGGTCCATCTCTTAGCACTCCGAAAGGCTACCACTGTGTATAGGTTCTGCTGTCTGATTCTTTCCTTCTGTAAGGTTTTTGCAGGACTCCATGGAGGTCGTGTATAACTGAAGCTGCAGCATTAACAAAACCAATTCTGCCTTCTAGTGAACTGTCACTTTGCCACTGCCTTCAAGCTCTGACTAGACTTGTTAAACGCAAGGCTGTGGAAACAGAGCAGTTAATCACTCTCCTGGCTTCTGCATTATTTGGAAGGTCAGGAGAGCTTGTGTTCCTCCAGCAGCATTCCAGGCAAGAATCAATCTTGAGAACCAGTTACTTGTTTTGATCACTAATTTGCTTCATACCAGCAATGCTCTAAAAGGGCTCTGCCCTCATTTTTGTAAAATGTGGACTGAATAAAATAGACTGGTGGGGAGGAGCAGAGGAATGAATATAGTTTTCAAAAGCTAAGTTCTGCCTGTTCTCACTCTGCCCCCACTGGAATCTGAATAGCCTTTTGTTTTAAAAAGGAGTGATCTCTGGCCACTTTCAGTAATCAATCAGTTTGCATCAGTGTATAAACACAGTACAATTTTACCACAATTGCAAGCATGTCAGTGTCCTTTCCCTGCTGGGTGTCCAGAGGCAACACAATGCAGCTGCGCTGCAATCAGGACAGCTCTGGATCAGAGAAGTGACAGGGAACACAGTGGTTGATGTGCTATCTGTATGCTGTTGCCCTACTGTGTGCATCAGTGGGGAAGAAATCGCTTGAAAGGGATGGGGAACTGGGGTAATATTGATACTGATTGAGTTAGACATCGTCTGATCTTCAGTTAAGACGCTGTTGAATTCCTCTGCTGATGAGCAGATTTGATATTTCAGGTCCTGTTTTCCTTTGTTGTAGTAGTAAATAATGGCTTCAGTGTGGAAATGACTAGATAAAAATCTTTCTATTCATGTTCTTCAAAACACATCTTTGGGACAATATTTTTTCTAATTTGTGTGTGGATTTTTTTATGGCTTTGGTCTTAGTCTGGATAAGGGATTGATTTAGTGAGGAGCAAACACAAATGGAAAGTTCTCAGCCCCAAAGAACCTGGCTTTAACAGAGCCTTCTAACACTTATCTTTGCAAGCTTTTGGATGGTTTGGTATAGTGACACTTAAAATGTATGTGGTTATGAGGACGCACTAAGTTGCAGAGAATAGAATAAGCACTTTATATTCTAGATATTTATCTTCTGTTTTCAATAACTAACCTGTGGAACTTTCGTAATATTATTACTATTGTTTTTTAAGATGGAGAAGGAGACTTGGCAAGATTGGAGATCAGATGGGAGTGCTACCGGGACTTCATTTCCTAGCAAATAATTCTCCTCAAGCTGTATAAACTTTCTTGAGTTAAATACTGTAGAAAACAAAGATATTACATTTTCAGTGAAACACTCCCAGCAACAATTGTCTGTGTCTTTGCTGTCCAAGAGCCTCACCAGCTGATTTAAATTTTCCTTATTACTTTCATCAGTATAGGCTTCCTCCAAAAAGAAAAACAAAGCCATCGCTTTCCTGACTTGGGGCAGAGCGGGAAAGGCCAAGCAGAATGATAATAAAAAGCTGAAATTTTATGCATGTTTTGAGTTCATCTGAAGTTGAATTGTAGATTCTGACTGAGCTCCTTGACCTGCACATAATTTTTTTTTTTTTTTTTTTTTTTTTTTGGATTGCAAGAGTACTTCACTTTGGCCTATGCAACGGCATGCGCTTTCCAGGGAGCATGTGTTTGGACCAAGGTTCCCAAGAAGGGCCTTTGTGACAAAGCTGCCAGCATAGCAGACCTGGCATGCAGAGCTAGTATATGCTATCTGCTTTTCAAAGTGCAGAAGGAATTGAATCTGAAAGACAATATCAAGAGCTTACTTTCATATATTATATACAGTAACATGAATTTGAAACTGAAGGTATTTATATCACAGGCTTGAAGTCTTAGAAGATGAAATGACATATCTACCATTGCTGCTCTGTTCTTTGCGTTGTTCCTTGTGTTGAGTGGCAAGTTTCTGAACCTCTGCTGAGTGCATACGAGAAGCAGCAACGTCAACCAGCCTGACTGTACGTGAAGTTTGGAGCCAGCATTTGATTGGCATAGACCTCCAGCAGCTGTTGCACGAGTTGGAAGAATGGGAGCAGTGGGGTTCAACGTGACAAATAGTTGGGGCAAATTAAAATAGATTAGATGACACAAGATGTCATCATTCATTAGATGGCATAAGATCCCTGCCATACTTCGGCAATCTTAGGAAAAGCTGAGCAAGCTCCATTACTTCTGGCAACTGGTGCCTTTTCTGGAGTACTGTCGTTCTCATTAACTGTCAGTGGTGTTCATAGGCCTGGCAAGTAGGGTGGCATCATTGTACTGGGCTGTTCTTTCTGAACCATATCTGCAGATAAGCATTTTTCTTGTTTTCTGCCAGTTGGGGAAGCAAGACTATGCTTATGCGAGAGATGTGAAGTGGTTAATTTGGCCATCAGTCTGGTTGATATGTCAGGAAGGAATGTTCTGTAGTATATCTATTTAATGTCCTCTTTTGGAAGAAGCAGCTGGCCTGAATTGTGCCTCTGTCTGCATAACTCTTCTCCTTGCCCACCCCTGTCAGAGCGATGTGTCTTTTGGAGGCTCCCTGCAGCCTGTGTGGGGAGGACTGGGAGGGACTGCAGGACTCTGACCTTTACACCTTCCTCTTCCTCTGCGGGTGGGTAGACAGCCTCAAGAGGCAGGCACACATTTTCCTTTGAGAGTGACGGCAAACAACTTATTTATGTTTAAATCTCTACCAGTATTTCTGCTGCTTCTGTATATCTTGCTGTCAGGTTAAGCTCCAACAGGTGAATTTCCCTGCCTCTCATAATCAATCTCACTCTTCGCCTCCTTCCTTTCTCTTCATGAGTGCTGGCATCATCCTCCCAGTTGATGACATTGTTCAGCTGGACCTAACACTCGAGACAAAAAGCAGTCTTGCAGAGACTGGTGGAGCATCTCTACAGCTGTAGTTCTGTTGCATGTTTAACCTTCCTTTCCTTTCTGCACCTGTCCCAGGTTAGTGCCCCTTTCAAAGCCTGTCCTCTCCCATTCCCTCTTATTCAGTAGTGAGCTTCAGACAACAAGAGTCTTTGTCCTTTTGCTCTTCGTGCCTCTCTCAGCAGTTCCCCATAAACCTCCGCAAACTATATAATTGTCATCCTTAAACNCTGGCATCATCCTCCCAGTTGATGACATTGTTCAGCTGGACCTAACACTCGAGACAAAAAGCAGTCTTGCAGAGACTGGTGGAGCATCTCTACAGCTGTAGTTCTGTTGCATGTTTAAGCTTCCTTTCCTTTCTGCACCTGTCCCAGGTTAGTGCCCCTTTCAAAGCCTGTCCTCTCCCATTCCCTTTTATTCAGTAGTGAGCTTCAGACAAGAGTTTTTGTCCTTTTGCTCTTGGTGCTTCTCTCAGCAGTTCCCCATAAACTTCCACAAACTATATAATTGTCGTCCTTAAACTCTTCCTTGAATTTCTCTCACTCTCACTGATGTCAGGGGAAATAAGATAGTAGTTTGTCTCCTATCACAGTGTTTCCCCTTTGTGAGGGCACATTATAGATGTGTTTTAGGGTGTTGTAACTAGTAGGATGGCCTTGCAACCTGTCACTGAAAGACATCAGAACTTGCCTTTGATGTATCGTTATCGCTTTTGTTCAACTTTGTGATTTTTTTACATGAGGAAGACTTTATTTGTTTTAAACCAGGTTTCTGGTTGAATGGAAGATATCTGTACAGGTGGTCTGGGGACATTTGCAATTCAACTGGAAGCTGAGTATGTAGGAAATACCTTGCCTATGTTAGACTCTATGTAAGTGCTCTTTTGCATTAGCTCCCTTGTAGATGTGCAGAAAGGAGTTTTAAATGAGTTAGGCCTAAATTTTGTAAGGCAGCTTTCTAAACACTTATCTATATGTGAGGCTCCATTATAGCTTCAGATTTGGGCCTTCCCCCTCTTCTGTCATCTCCTTCATGCCTTGGTAGTGTGTATTTTGCTCTTGTGTGAAAGTTTCATGCCTGCCTTGCTGATCAGGGAGAAGAAAGCCTCCTCTGTTATATTGAAAAGCACTACTTTAGCATCTGTAGATGCCAATAATATTAATATGGTTTCCTTTTTCCTTCTATAGCATCTCCCTTTCTGCTTTTTGCCAACCGTCGGGATGTTCGACTCGTGGATGCTGGAGGCACAAAGCTGGAGTCCACTGTGGTGGTCAGTGGTTTAGAAGATGCTGCTGCGGTTGACTTCCAGTATTCACAAGGCATCGTTTTCTGGACAGATGTGAGTGAAGAAGCCATCAAGCAAACTTATATTAACCAAACTGGGAATGTGGTACAGAATGTCATCATTTCTGGTCTGGTTTCCCCGGACGGCCTGGCGTGTGATTGGATTGGGAAAAAACTCTACTGGACAGATTCAGAAACCAACAGGATAGAAGTAGCTAATCTCAATGGAACCTCTAGAAAAGTCCTCTTCTGGCAAGACCTTGATCAGCCCAGGGCTATAGCTTTGGATCCTGCTCATGGGTAAATATTAATTTGACTTAAATGCTTAAATGGATACGGTGGTGATTTATGTTGGATTTTTAGTTCTGTAAAAGAAACAGTCTTTTGTTTCAGTTTACTTTTTCCTAAGGTATTTTTCTCAAGCTGAACATATGTTTAAACTTAAATATTTTGTGGCAAGAAATGACAGTCCAGACATTGAGCCAAAAAAGAAAAATACAGCTGTTCATAGGTGCCAAGTCAAATAATCAGTCTGATTGCCTAACTCGTTCCACTGCATTTCTGAAAAGTAGTTAATTTTCCAAGCATTTTTATTATTATTCCCTCATTTATCTTGTCTGATAAGTTAACTTTCATTTGAGAAGTGATGTGTATTTAATGTGTCTAGTCAACAAGCAAATGTAAATCTGCATGAGTCAAAACAGGAGTTCTCATTTGCTATGTTCTGCTAAACAAAACCAGGATATTTTAAGGGGTGATTTTGAAATAATTATGCTTGTGCTGGCAGGTGAGTGAAGCCAGGTGAAATCATGTGCTCTTGATTTGAGGTGACAAGGTTAGGAAGTAGTAAGAGAGCTGGCAAGGTGTGTTGTTATAGCCAGTTAGATACTTGTAGCGCTCTTGAAAATACTTGTATCTCTGCCTGGTTTCTGTCACTTGTGCACACGTGCTAATTACTGTCCCTATGCACAAATTATACTCTCAGTCAAATTGGCCTGATATTCAATGCAACGATGACTGAAGACCTCTTGTGCCAGCACTGCAAGGATGTGTGGCAATTCCGAGTCTCTTGCTTCTAAGGAAATCATACTGTTGACGGAGAGGGACCATGGATCTGGTTGCAATGGAGAGCTTTTCTTTAAATCCCCCAGTACCACTGGAGAAGCTATAGTACTTTTGCAAATTCCTGTTTGCATTTGGAAGGAGAAGGGATACAGGCATGGTTTGTTTTCTGTGACTTTGGAAGGCAGCTCTGTGCAACAGTACAAATAGTCTCGCAGAGCAGATGTACGCCAGCTCTGAAACACCCAGTATCCAGTAAGTGGAACAATGGAGACATTGTTTCAGCCTTGCTTCCTGCTGCCTGGGAGTTGTACTATGTTCAACTCTCTGCTCAATGTTACTTTTTAAGAACTGTGTCCAAACGCTCGGTGTAGAAGTCTGGCATGCTAAGAGGTTACCCTGAGAAGTTGCCCTGATTGAGGTAGCATATCTTGCTTTTGCCTTCCCTAGGTCTGTGGTACATGGACTCTTTCCTGGATGACTTCTCTGCTTCTAAGTATCTTGCATTTATTCCTCTAAGGAAAGTGTGGAATGAGCTAATATAAGGAACATGATTTTTTTACCAAAACTTTACATACCCGTGTGTGAGCCAGTCACTCCAAGACTTTGTTTTGATTGACGTAACTGCTTGAGATGAGGAGAGAATGGTGAATCTTTTGAGCTTTCCCCAGGTGTACTTGCATTGCCAGGGCATTAGCTGGTGTTGGACTTGGCTTGAGATAATAGTCTGTAAGGATTTCCTCCCTTTGCCCCATAGTTGCAGCAGGGTCTAACTATTGGTTTTAACTTGTGGCACACATTTTTAAAGTTTAGCTCACTTAATTTACATGTGTTAATTCAGTGCAACACAGTAATGTAAATAGACTTTAAGTGGTTATGTGATAGTAAATTAGCAAGATACATGTATGCTTAATCCACTCATCCCCTTATGGATTGTTAAAATCAACCTCCATAGAGCTGCCATTCTGAATAAAGTGACAAATCCAGTATTCAATAATTGCACAGGGGCCTACTGAATTAAATGTAGGTTTGCCCAAATAAACCATGCCAGTTGGCCTAACATAGTGAATTTAATAAATCAACACATCACACATTGCATATATTTGTGGAATAAAACATTGCATTACAGTAATTTTACAGGGATTTCATTTCATGTGATGGTTCTGAAATATTTTGTAGGTGCTGTCTGTGCGGTAGTGGTCCCCACTGTGGTTTTAGGCACAACAGGCTCAGGGTTTGAGCTACCCTAATGTCATTAGGTCCTTATATCCTTATATATCCTTATATCCATTAGGTCCTTATATATATATATTAGGTCCTTCTGTTATTTGCTGGGAAAGAAAGGTGGGTTGCACTACTAAGAAGAAGAAAAAAAAGAAAGAAAGAAAAAACCCACTGTTTTCTTTGTTAATAACTTTGTGTAGTCAGACGGACAGTGCAAAGTGCCACCAGATTGCTAGTGGCAAAAGACTAAGAACTTGTGGTAAAATAGAAGAGGATCCAAGACCTCCCTAGGCAGCATTTTCCACAGCCCTAAGCAGCCTTTGTCATTTCAAAACTGTCAAATCCCCATTACTATTTTATTCTTTTAGGCTTAGTGCTTTCTAGTCTGGTCTACTGTGGACTTAAGGAGATTCTATTGCTAAAGATTTTTAAGAGCAAATTATTTGATTATGTGTCAGGAATGTTGTAGGTGTGATTGACCAAGCCTTGGGGTGTGAGAGATGGACTTGCTGACTTGAGAGGTTCCTTCCTAAGCCTCCTCTTCTGCAATGTCAGCCTGAAATGCAAAAGCATGTTTTTGGAATGTTTTGGCAGACTTGCTAAATAGTAGCTTGGAAGAAAAATGACATTTTTTTTTTTAAGGGAATTTCATCCTTTCCACACTCAACCTGCCTTGCTTCTGTAGGGTTAATGGTCATTATAAGGGCTTCTGTGTTGTGGCAATGGATTTTGGAATATCTGACCACTCTGAAAGTTTTTAAGATGTCTCTGTAAAGGCCAGGTACTTGGAGCATAAAATATTTTTCTGCAAATTCATTGGCCATTTAATCTGAGCATTCAGATTCCAGACCGTGTGTGGGTTGTATGTGAAGCTGAGTTTATTTTAATGGAAGCTATATCACTATGTTCTCAATGTTATTTCAAAAACATCAGCATTTGTATGCTCATATATGCTTGCTAGGTAAACAGCTTGTGGGAGATCCAGTAGTCTAAGTTTTCTAAGTTTGCGTTTGCAGTTTCTGTTTAAGTGTTCCTGTGCTTTTGGCCCAAGAGTTTCTAACAAAACTGAAGCTAGTGTACTTAAAATTTTACTTGAGTCTAAAGAAAGATTTTTGTATGGCCAAATGAAGAGAAACAAAATCATCCAAATGTTGTATGAAGAAGTGAGAAAGTGTTTCAGTAACAAGTTTTTACTGTTCATGCAAGGAAATTTTAGTTTCCTCAAAAGAAAAATTTCTAAAGAACATGTGAATGCATAGTCAAGACAAGTGAGTTTTCAGTTATCTAGGGAAGGTCTAGAAGCGTGTTGGCAAGGGCATTATGATTAGGACCTCTGAATCTGGAGCATGAGACTGCTGCCTTGGACTTATGGCTCTGACCTGAACAGCTGAAGTGCATCCACAGGCCTGCTGTTCACTGCTAAATGCTAACGAAGGTAAATTTGGGACACTGTTTCAACGAAGGTGATTTAGTTAAATGTTATTGATGTTATTAAAGCCTATAATTTATTAAACACATCTACTTTGCATAACAAAATCTTGGAGTTCCTAGTTGTGAGACAGCTGTGGCCATATTACATAGAGCAAGCTTGCTCCTCAGGTTTACTCTGTGTTTTCTGTGTTATGGCGCATCCAGAAGAGAACACTGCTGAAGAATTTTTTGCCCTGGTTGTTGTCTGACACAGCTTTTTTTGTTTCACAACTTTTTGAAATAGTTAATGTTTGCTCTTGTGCTCTTTGTGGAAATGAGGAGAGCAAGGACCTTTAAAATGGTTTGGTTGGCTAAAGAAATTGCAGAGGAAACGCACAAACATAGCTGCACCTTTCTGCATTTCTTCCCTTGTTTTAGTTCTTCATACAATGGCATGGAAGATATTTTGCCCTGTTGGACAAGGGGAGTGCAAGTAGGGTAGCACAGTCGCTACCTTGATTTATGTCCCGGCATTCCCTTTTTAGAATGACAGAGGCTTTCAAGGAAGGAAATGAGAAAGATGCAAATTAGAAAACAGCAATTAAAAGATTATTGGTTACAAAGAGTAAAGCTATTAATCATCAGCTTTGGCATACTGCAGAGTGGTCATTAGTTTAGAGGTTTAAACAAGTCTAGTCAGGTTCTGAAGAGTGTTAGGAAGTATTTGTGTTCCCTGGTTTAGTCTACCTTCTTCAGGTTGCTTATGGTATGTTAGCTCAACATTACGCAGTGACTGCCATTGGCTAATAAGGTATATTTGCCATTGAAGAAAAGGATGAGATGACTAAGTATGACAAGTTTGGGGTATAAAAATGTGTTCAGAAGAGATAGCTATCAAGATTAGAAAGCTCTTAGAGTCTGAAGTAAGAGGTCTCCAGTATGCCTAGGTGCTAATCCCGTGCTTTCTCAGTGCCACAAGAACACCTTGGACCAGACCTGTTGCTGTTCTTACATAATTCCCAGCTGTGTTTACATCTGCACTTGAGTAGAGCTGGAGTGGTGTTTAGTGCTTATTCCCTAAGATCTTGGTCCCACACAACACTATGTTGCATGATTAAGTTAAGCATGTTGGCTTTCCTGTTCTGAAATCTTTGGGATCATCTGTGCACCAAAGCACAGATTTATGTATGCTGCCCTGGACTGAGGCTTTGAATAGTCTGTTTTAAATTGTTTTAACAGTGTATCCATTGGTCTGATCTTATCTCTTTTGAAGCCACTGAGAGGAGGAAGAATGCTTCTGATACAAACTTGTGACTATTAAAAATATCAGAGAAGAAAAAAGTTAAGCATGCTATGGCTAAAGATTATGCTTTTGAGCATGGCTTAGTTGTGGTTACTTGGTTAAAATGCAGAAGATGGTCTTGTTTTAAGAGGAACTCTGGATTACTTCTCCCTAGAAAGACAGAGTTTAATTTATATGCTATGTGTCTAAGTAGTTAACTTGAAGTATACAATTATTTTGAAGCTTAAGGTTAATTGTTTGAAACACTGTAATGGGCATGAATGTATGAGTAGTATGGTTGTTTTCCTAAAATATAAGAAAAGTACTCAACCGTAAAACTGGTTATGAGTCATAGCCAGTCTCCTGGTCTGGTGTAATTTCTGGTAGCTGGAAAGCTTTTGATACATTGTGTGGCCAAATAGCTGCAAATAGTCTCATGCATGAGAAACTTGAAGTTCTTGTGGGAAGTGTTATTTACTCTAATTTTCAGATGGATGCCCTTGATGGTGACAGCCTCTCTGTAAAAGCTTCATCTTTCTCTTTTGTCCCTCTCCATTCTCCCCACTTCCTGCTCATAGATATGACTAAAGGATATGAATTATTCAAAAAACCTCTTTGCTTCATTTGAGAGCAGAACCCCCTATTCTGTTCAGAAGGAGCAGAAGTCACTGGGATTTTTTTTCCAGATGGAAGTATTTGGGGAAGGGGTGGAAGACTATAGGCTTCTTAATCCTGGTAAAACTCCCTCTCCCATTAAGCACTCTCCTTCCTCTGATCCCTTGTATGCGAAGGGAGGCGCTCAGACCTGTGGCTGAACTGCTTTGCACTGTAAGTCACCTACAGTGATTTGGAAACCATATGATTCTTATCCCTTTTTTTTCATCCTTACACCATTTTTAGGTGAATGGAAGGAGGCTGATTAATGCAATGTTGGGATGGCTCCAGTTGTCTCACTGCCAACGTGTGCTGCTTCATGCTTCACGTGAGAAGGCAGGAATGTAGCTTTGGTTTTGCCAGTGGCTCTAGGGCCAAAGGGGTGGTGAAGGCTGGATTTCTCTGTGATGATTAGGTCTTGATGGTGCAGTGCCTAACTGGAGCAGTTGAGAAATAATGCAGAAGTGTTGGCAAACATGGCGTATTGACTTGGTTGGTCTTGTGCCATTCTGCTGATCATCAGGGAAATACGGGTGGCTTCGGTGCTTTGGTTTAACTTAAAGTGTATGTATAGATAAGTAATTTTCATGTAAAATCAAGCACTGTATCACCTGCTGTCCCTGCGCAGGCGGTGTGGGAGCTGTAGCTTTTGCTTTTCCCCGAGGAAAAGGAATTCTGGCCTTTTGGTCCTTCTTTCCTCCCTCCCTCCTTTATTTTTTTTTCCTTCTTTAATTATGCTAGTACAAGGTTTCTGTCTAGCTTTGTGAATGAGCTCAAGGAACTATCATGTTTAAAAGGGTTACTGCCTTTAAAAACGCTTGTAAGATGTTTGTTTAAGGAAATCAGTTTCCTGATTTATTTTATAATGCTGCTTTGCAAACTCTGGTGTCAACCTAGTTGCAGCGTGGTTTCCTGAGAGGACAATGGTGAAGTGGAGGCAGGAGAACTGAAGTCAGATTTAGTCCTAAAGATAACTTATCAAAGAGGCACAGCCTGAGAAACCTTTTATCTGCAGTCCTTCCGCTGCCCTGTGGCCCAGTCCCGCTGATGCGTGCTCGTATTTCTGGGTTTCTGACTTCTGAGCAGGAGGAGATCAGCTGGAGATGATTCTTGCCCACTGAGCAAGTATCTGCATCCTGCTGACCTCCAGGGCAGGGCGTTTGGAAGTTTTCTTGAAGGCTCTGAGAAACTCTCTCCAAAGATCCTCCAGCTTTTACAAGTCATCCAGCTTTTACAAGTCATGTAACTTGGCTCTGTAGCGGGCTGCGGAAGCTGTGTTGAGTAGGTGCTTGTTTGCCTCTGAGGAAGCTTTAGGGCATCTTACCCCTTTCCATATGGGTGAGCAGGGAAAGACGTGAGCTCTTCCTTCTTGATCTCTGTATATTATATGAGAGAGTTGTTGTGTGTGAGTGTGTGTGTGTGTGTCTTTTTTTTTTTTTTATTAGAAGAACAAATCTGTGAAAATTAAAGCCCTTCTGTAGGAAGGCTGTAGTGGAGAAGTGGGTCTTAGGGTGGTTGTTTTGTTTTAAATATGTCTGACTGTGGTTAGAGTTGCACACAGGGTACATATTCTTGATCTGGAGTAGAAAGATCTTTTGATGCCTTGTAAAGAACATCTAGGTTATGAAGTTCAGTGTTTGTAAAATATTTGTTAACTTGAGCAAGGAATTTGAAGTTTAATGCTATGCAAGAATGGCCTTCTTTTTCCTTCATTTGGTGGTGAGCACATTTACAGTTTCAAAATTGTGTCAATTCTGCAGCTTATCATTCCTGTTTTTTTTTCCTACTCCCCTTTTGCTTTTGTTTTCTTTTTGTAACTTTAATGACACGATGGCAGAAGGAAGCTTTAAATGTGCAGGAATCTAAACTTCAGGGCAGTTTCCTGTAAATCCCTATTTTATGCCCTGGGCTTGTGTAAGTTGGAGAACGTTGTTGAAATCAGAGGTTTGCACTGATTTACATCGTCTCTGCAGCCGCCTCCTTTGTGTAAGCGGCTGCAGAAGGCAGGGCAGTGATGCTGCGAGATGGAGGCAGTGCTGGGCAGCGGGGGCTCCCCCTGCCCACCCGCGACACTTGCAGCTCACATCCTCCGTTGGCTGCGCTGGGAGGGCAGGACTGTAATTTCTGCTCTCGTCAAAAACCATGCCGAGAGGGTTGAAGCACCAGGAAACGATAAATGACCTGCAGCTTCAACGCTGAAGGGAAATACGGGCTTCATCCTGTTTTTGCTCCTGCACCTGGGATTTTAAAATGAGTTCAGCAGCCAAACGTAAGACTGCTGGGGTGCACTTTATCAACTTGAAAACCTGCTAGCTTCACAAGCCCCATTCTCCTGGTGTTACAGAAGTACCATTGAAGCCCTGATTCAGAGAGAGTAATTAAGCATATAGCAAAATACAGTAGCTTGCTGACCCTGGATGTGCTGCATGAATCGAACTTGTCTACTGGCCAGAGAGCTTGGTGGCAAGGTTTGGAACTACTCTGCCTACTACTAGTAATAGTTGAGTAACTGAATTTTATAAACTCCTGAGTTTACCAACTGAGTCACTAAACTTTTGACTACTGACTTAGGAACTTGGCGGTCTGTTAGTGGGGGCGTGATCAGGAAGAAGCACATACTTGTATCTTCTCCCTGCTGGTGCTTTGGCTTTCGCTCTGCTTTGCTTCTGCTGTTTGGTGTAGCTAAGTATGGTTAACCCTAGGGACAGAATAGGTGCAAGTGTTGTGATACAATTATTAGAGGTTAATCTCTCATGCTTTCTCTCAAAACCAAAAGGAAAAAGAAAAAAAATACCCAATAATAATAAAAATAAAGGTCTGAGAGGTAAAGGGTAAATCCCAGTAAGGGAAAATGGTAAATGGCTCTTAAGCCTTCCCAAAGGACTGAATGAAAATAGGCTGAGAGATTGCCCCATAGCTGCTTTTGATTCTGTGCTTTTCTGGTGCTCTGTGGTTTCACTATTAAGAGTATTTGTGATTATTGCTTAGCAGTGATTTTTTTTTTTTTGCTAATGTTTAATTAGTTCTTTAAAAACTTTTTTTTTTAAATAACCACAGTGTTGCTCTGCTTTCATTGACCTGTTGCTGTCCCGATAGGATACAAAACTCTTGTGATACTAAATCTCAGTCCTTAAAACACAGTTTATCTAATGTGTGCTAAGATGCTGTTTGCTAGGTTTGTTTGTTTGCTTGTTTTTGTAATTGCTCCTTACAGATGTTAGTGTGCTGTAGCCCAAGGAAATTTAATCTGTTTAATCCAGAGAAATAAATACAATAACCCTACCCAAGTGTCCACAGAAGTGTCCCAAAACAGGAAGCATTTGAATAGCACCAATAATATTGGACTGGCATTTTTTTGCATGTTCTAGTGAATATTCCTGAAATCCTGTCCGAGTTATGTATCCTACTATTATTATTTTCAATAAAATGAAAATTACATATAAGGTTTGTTAGCGAACAAGGTTAGATTTGAAGAACAAAAACAAGCTAAAAACATCAGCTATCACTGAACACTTCATGGCAAAACAAGCAAAGAGAAAAAAACAAAGAAGCTGTTCCCTCCCCATCCCCCACCCCAACCCCCCAAAA
>VWPW01011329.1:0-90791 GCA_013389825.1 Crypturellus undulatus | reverse complement strand
AAAAAAAAAAAAAAAAAAAAAAAAGCAGACTTATTAAAATAAAGAGGTTATCCCCCCTGCCTTTTCCCCCCTTCTGTACTGGTGCTTCTCGGTTATCACTCTATTCTCCTAAGGAATATTTAAACCAGTTAAGGATGCATAATTAATATCAGTTAATTACATACTGCATTCTGTGAGGAAATGATTTTAATTGTTGCACTGTGTAGACTGTTATACCCCCCCCCCCCCCCCAAAAAAAAAAAAAAAAAAATCCAACAAACAAACAAACCCCACCACTTCAGCTATAACCTGATTTTTCTTTGATAACCACTTGGTCTCAGCTTTTTGTCATGTGCTTCTTCCCCAGTGCAACCCAAATGCAAACTGAAGTATATAATAGCTATTACTGGATACTGTTAAAATAATTAGTTCCTCTCTTGTGTGGAGGCTTATCATTCTCTGCTGAACACTGTTGCCATGAATAGATTGAGGCAGTTTTGATAGATACAGGAGTGGGTTGCCCTCTTGCTAAAGGTAAATAGATATAAAACCTTTGCTTCTCTTTGCGTTTCTCTAGCCCTGAAGTTTTCATCTTGTGGTGCTTCCCCTATGAATGAGTATATCTATATCCATCTATGCTAACTAAATATCCTGGGTGATGGTGATGATTACTTTGCTAGTTTATAGAATAAATATCCTGGGTGATGATGATGATTACTTTGCTAGTTTACAAGTTGTGCTTTGTTGAATTGTTATTCAGCTTCTTCATCTGAGAATTTCAAGCTTCTTGGGAAAATTTCCCTTTTCTTGCTCCCTGTTCTTCCTCTTCCCCCAGTCCCTTTCCCTTGGTGCTGTTGAAGCTACATTAGCTACAGTACCAGTAATAAAGGCCCTCTCAGCTGGCTGCCTTTCCTTACCGCTTAACTAGGTTTGTGAGCGAGTCATTTCCATTGCATGTCCCAGGATTCAGGAGCTTGTTGGCCAGCCCTATTCTGACTGTTTTCCTGTTCTCACTCCTCTGATAAACTCTCACTCTAGTCGTCTGTTACGGTCGAGTTTGCTGGTGTTGCTGCAGCTAAGCTTGTGTCATTCTTTCCATAATAACCATGGATTTCTTCCAGGATTTAGAACTTGCCCAGAAAAATTCTGTTTTCAGCTGAATCTCAGAATGGGATATCTCAGCCAGCATAATATTTGTACTTAATTTCGTTTGAACTGGCTTTGTCGCTCTTACAAAACAGAGAAGGGTAAAAAAGGAAAATTTGACAGTGTGAATGTTCTTGGAAATCCCACAAAGACAAGCATTTAAAACATGACATTTTATGGCTTCTTAGTTTCTCTTGTCAGCTGCTGGGTTGTGCCTTATTTGACCAGAAAAAGTCAAAAAAGCCTCAATAGTACAGTGGCAGAAAAGGGATAATGAGGTCTGCCCTCTAGACCTTTGGATGGCCTGTGCAGTACTGAGGGTCGCAGGTTACACCTGTCAGCAAACTGAAGACCTGGGGTGTAGGTGTTTGTAGCTACCACAAGAACTAGTTTAGAATCAGGTGTGAAGTTAAAACGTGCCAGTTTTGTCCTGTAATGTCTGTGCAGCCCTGGGTGCCCTCCATGGGAACCCGCAGTAGCTAGGAAATAGGGGCACAGCTGGCAGGGAGGGGACAGATGCTGCAGCCCCTTTAATATCATCAGAAAGACCTTTGCCGACCGAAAATACTTCTTTGGGGCCCTCTGGCTCACTGACTTCGCCCAAGTTCATTGAGCTTCAGGGCAGGCTGCAAATCTGTTTTAATGAGACTCTTGGGGAGAGGGCTTTTCTTCAGAGTAATTTCCCGTGCTTTGGGGATATTTATTCATCTTTTTTGCTTTAGCCAGCTTCTAAATTATAATGGAATGTAGGTAATTTTGTCTTTTTTGTTGTTGTTTTGCTTTTAAATAAATGCCACGGAATTTCTTATTTTGGTGTAAACTCCTCTATAGTCTGCATTTATTCGTATAAGTATACAAATAAGTGCAGGATTGTCATAGCTGTCAACTTTTAACAGATTTATTTTTTTTTAACATCCCCAGTCAGATTCCTGACTGTTCCGGCTTGTTAGATTAGCCTTGGAATAGATTTAAAAGATAACACTGGACCAAGATGGTTGCTGTGTTGTCTTTGGTGTGTTTCTTTTAAGAATTTGTGCCCCATCTAAGACGCACTTAATGAAGACATTGCAGTGAACCTAGTGGTGTTCCAGCCCTGTAAAACAGGGAAGATGTAGAAGAGAGGAAATACTTTGGTTTTATAGTCTGAAAATTCAAGTGTAGAAGCTACAGGATTCTTTCCAGGAGCAGGGACTGTGGATGCTGGGGCTGTACTGGGCCTCCTGTCTGTCCCCTGCTCCTTTCTTCCTTCCTCATTTCTGCAGATGACTCCAGGTGTCCCCGGAGTAGTCGAGGTTAGTGCAGGTGAAAAAGAGCAGAGAACTAATTTGCCTGAAAAATGGCCTGGCCAAAAAGAAATATTTGTTTGGATCAGTTTCTCAGTGTGACTTGCTGGCAGCTTGTGCGGATCCCTGCGTTGTGCCTGCCCTTCTCTGGCTTCACTTGTTTGTCAATAGCTGCCTCATTGCAGAGCCGGCACTGCCGCAAATTACACACTGGCTTGTTAAGGAAAACCAAAATGAGTGGCAATTTACTTCCATCCTTTGGCCAGTGAACTGTGGCAGCCCAGCTGCTGCTACTGCTGCTTAAGGAAGGAGGTTTTTTGTGGCTGTATGTGGGGACAGCTGTGTTGTAGTTGTGCCCTGGGCCTCGAGAAGCTGCAACCTGGCTGATGTTTACCAGGTGGCTGCTGAGTGTCCTCTGCTTCTGAGGCAGTTTCTCCCCTCAGGCTTTGCATGGGGAGTTCAATTCGCTGCCCCTCACTGATCTGGTCCTTTCCTGCTGGTAACTGCTGCTATGTCTCTGTTAAGGCTACTTAAATCGCCTCCCTGTGGGTAGGTGCTATCCCTTTGGTTGCTAAAGCTAGCCAATGTGTACTGTGATTTAATCTGTGTGCATCTCTGCTATTTTTTTTTTTTAGATACATGTATTGGACTGACTGGGGTGAAACACCCAGGATAGAGCGAGCAGGAATGGACAGCAGCACACGGAAAATAATCGTTGATTCAGATATTTATTGGCCCAATGGCCTCACGATAGATCTGGATGAGCAGAAACTTTACTGGGCTGATGCAAAACTGAGCTTCATTCATAGAGCAAATCTGGACGGTTCCTTTAGGTAAGTTCCCTTCAGCTATTAGCACGTTGTGAAGCATTTCATTCCCAGCATTCATTCTGAACCGAGGTATTTACATTAATCTAGAACAGTGGCAGAGCCTTATTGTTCTCGCTAAACCCAACTGTTAATAACTTTGCAAAAATAAAGCAGCCTCCCACAGTCATAAAACTCATTTGAAAAATGGGAGTAAATATATTTTTTGTCATTTCACTATGGATTGTTCATAAGCTTGTTCTACAGCATGGTTTTGCTTTTTTCATTTTATATTTATCTTGAAAATATCTGGAAAGCCTTATCACCGGCCTTAGGCAATCTAACATTTAACTGATGTTACTGGGATTTTGACAGTATTATTGCTGTCATTTTTTTCAATAGTGTCTTGAGAGATGCTTATCTTTGGCCCTGTCCAAGGATATTTTTCGTGGCATGCCTATAAATCAACTGAATTCAGCTCATTTTAGACAGAGCTGACTGCAAGCTGCTGTTCCTGCAGGCCTGATGGAAAGCACAGTATGGCAGTTGGGTCCAGTGGGCTCCAGTCCAGGTGTCCCCACTGGAGACAGATATTGTCCCTTCAGACAGGCCAGACAGATGTGTCAGCTTGTACTTTCAATTCTCTCCCATGGTTGATGGGTAGGTTGGGTGTCATCTGCCAGTGAAATGTCCTGCCAAGGAAGCCAACTTCTGCCTTCTGCACCTGCTCTGGTCTTCAGGTAGTTTAAAAAAATAGTCTGCTGAATAGTCAGTGGTTTACTGAGTGCCACACAGCAGCTCATTTATATATAATTAATAAAACACTCTTGGTCTGATTGGATGAAAAAAAAAAAACAGTGATGCTGCCTTGAATAGGGCCTGCCCAGCTACTAGGATTGTTTTGGTGCTCAAGAAAAGCCAAAGTAAGTGCTTGGGTTCCGCTGAGAAGTGACCTCACAGTGCTGAAGTCTTTCTGTTGCTACAGTTGGCTGGGGTGCTTTTTCTGAGAAGCGATGCTATCTATGTTTCTGTGATAAAGCAACGTGTTTTCTAAAAAGTGAGTTAGACAATTGTTGCCATCACAGAAGAGAGTGGAATGTATTGCTCTGCACTGAAGCAAGGAGCAAGAAATATTGAGAACTCCATTATCCAGCGGGAATCTTCTTGTCCTGCAACACAGCTTTGGATGCTGAGATTTTGGCACTCGTTCTAAAGAAATCTGCCTTGAGGAAATAAACAGAGGAATGCTGGAATCTGGTAAAATGCAATTTGAATGGTCACTTGTCTTGGTGGTTGCTATCCCCATGTGTCAACAGCCCCCTAAGGCGAGCTGGAAATTACAATGACTTCTATATAGTGCCAATCTATGTGTTTTAAAGCATCCAAAATATGTCTCTTATGAAATCATTTTGAAGATGATGAATTTTTTTTTAATGTGTGTATCATAATATGCCTCACTGGAAAAACATTGCATTTTTCATGGTCTTTTATATATATATATTTTTTTTTAACAGAAATGTGTTGTATGCCTCATTTTCACACTCATAAAAGATGGATGACAATACTGATATCCTTTATAAAACACTCTAAGTTCCATTGATAGCACTATGTAAGAGCTAGATAATGGTGGCATTGTAATAAATGACAAGTACTAAGTGATGATCAGAAGTAGAGACAAGGGAAAAAGTCTTTTCAGAAGGGAGTGGGAGCTCAAAGGCATAGTGCAGGTTCATAGACTGAAAGAAAATTCAAAGTTTTTCAAACATATATGTAAATATATTTATCTAATTTGGGAGCAGGTAGCAGATGGGTGAGTTTGTGATATGACTCTGCATTTCTTGTACACATGCAAATTGCGTAAAAGTTACTTGAAAACGTATGTGTGTCAAAACTAGAAGTTTTAACTAGTAAGAGAAATTTATTTTGCTTTTATTCAGACAGACAGACAACCTGGAAAGGGATCAGGTCTTTGGACTATACACTAATCCCAGCAATCTGTCTGAATTGCTCATGACGGATTGGTGCATGTCTACCTCCATGTCCCTCAGCCGCATATATTTTTATATTGTACCATAAGGAAAATTGATAATTTAGGACAAAAATTAACGCATGCAAAAAAAACTCCCAAACAAACAAACATTAATATACTTTCTTTGCATATTTTACTCTGGGCTGTTGGAGAGTTTAAATATATGCTTAGTGTCAGGCTGTCCCCATGCGGGATGCATTCCGCAGAACCCTTTTATTTTTACAGCTGCATAGGGACTTTTAAAGCATTGCCCAATATAATGCCTATGTATATTTTAATGTATATTTTATAATGTCACTATACGGTAAAACTACTTTCTTAAAATGTTATGCATAGTAATAAAATTCCAAAAATATTGATCCTATTTTTTTTTTAAGATTTTTCCATTAGTCTTCAAAGCTGAAAATACCTTTGGAATAAAATTGGAAGGAAAGTGGGCTGCTTTATATGTGAATGAGTGTGAGGAAGTGGCCTCTGGTCTTTAAACAGAATAAAATAAATTTCACACAGACTTCTCAACAAAGAAATCTTGTGGTATTTCAAACCCTTCTACTCCTATCCCACAGTCACTTCAGAACTCAAATAAAACGGAGGTTAGCGTTCTCGGTAGAGGAGCAACCTGCCTTTCATATATTAGGGATGCAGTGATGGGAATTCATATTATTTTGACTGAGAAGTTGTCAAATAAATGTGCTTTCTCTTAGCAAACCTCCCCAAATTGCAGAAAGTGAATTACACAAAATTATTGCAATGTGTGTGTTCAGAAAACATGCTGGAAATGTTGCATGATTTGCAACTTTCAGTTCCTCTCCTAATAAATGATAAAAGGAAGAGCACTCAAAAATAAGGAATATGGTTTTGAATAGAGTCTGGGTTTTGTGATGGATGACATGAAGTCTTGTTGCTTTGCTTTATGGCAGAGCCTGACAAAAGTAAATAGGATTTCATAAAAGATAGACTATCCACAGAAGGTGCTGTGATTCTGCATGTGAAGTTTTCTTAAGTTTCTAGCTTTCACCTTGAGTCCCAGGGCCCAGCCTTCTGCAGAATTATAGCAGAGTGAAGAGCAGGTACTTTATTCAGGCCCAGATTTATTGTGAGCCACACCAATAAGAATATTGGATATCCTGCAAAGTCTCTGGTATTTCCAAATGTCTGCAAAAACACTGCTGGAGAAATAAACTCTCCAGACTGGAAAAGTTTAATTGAAGGGGCAGGAGAAAGGCAAGGAAATAGGGAATGTGTTAACAGAAATCTGTCATCGAGTTTGAGCTTCTTACGTGAAGAATAAGGTTTTTTTTTTTTTTTTTTTCCTCTTAATGCAGCTTCAAGTTGGTATGGGCCACTGCGGAGGGAAGGAAGTTTGGTCTTGGTACTAGACTAAATGCAATTCTAGGTGCAGTTAAGCAGTCTGTGCCTTTGTGATTCTGCGGGGAAGGTTGTTGCTCTGCATTTCAAAATGTAATCTGAAAAAAAAGTTTCTGCTGTTGGTCAAGCTGAGTAGAAATAATTTAAGGAGACTCTGAAGACGTCCTTTTCCTGCTGTAAGAAAGGACAGGGTATGACTGATAGAGCCAAAACGTGGAAGTTTGAGAGTCTTGGGTAAACTTGGCATATGTTGCATAGGAGGACAGAAAAGTGATGTGTTGGCTGGGTGGAGAGTGCTGCAGAGCTGCTTCCTCCAAGAGGTCGTTGTGCCTGCGTGTTTGCCCAGTCCTGTTAGGGGACTTTGGTGTGGCCTTACAGAAGCCAGCATAGAGCTGAATCAGATAGCTCGTTGCTATGAAACACTATGTTTGTTTCCTTATTGCTATGAAGAAGCTAAACAAAGCCCAAATTTTCATGTCTACGTTTTGCTTTGCTTAACATAAGGTGCCTGCCATTGCGCCCCGTGAGCATGCTAATGTGGTGTAACTTGTGGTCACTAAAACTAAGTGTTTGATTTTCTTCCACACACTCTCTTAGAGAGGAATTCTTAAGCTTGTACTGCTATAGCTGCTGAGAGCAGCGATTTGTTTGAAAACATTTTCAAAGTGAATGTGTTCTAAGAGGAAAACTTATTTTCAAGCTCTAGACAGACAAGTGTCTGTCACAGAAGTATGAAGGTTGGTAGTTGTTTTTAAGATGCAACAGAGGATGATATATGCCAAACAGTTTATGAAGGTATAAAGTAAATATATCAGAAATGCACTTCCTACTGATTACTGTAAAAACTTGTTTTAATTTTTCTATGTGCTTGTTGCTTTCATCACCAGATGAATCTCTAGTTCCAATTGATTTGTTAAAAGAAGATAATTCTTTAGATGAGTCTTTTAAAACACACTGACATTTCTTCCGTGTGTACCTAGTGAGAGCTCTATATGTTAATTCTTGCTTTTTCTTTGATCTAGGCAAAAAGTTGTTGAAGGCAGTCTCACTCACCCCTTCGCACTGACGTTGTCTGGAGACACTTTGTATTGGACGGACTGGCAGACACGCTCCATTCACGCCTGCAACAAAAGGACAGGAGAGAAAAGGAGAGAAATACTGAGTGCCCTCTATTCACCGATGGACATCCAGGTCCTGAGTCCAGACCGACAGCCGTACTGTATGTGTCATTTCTCTTTAAGCTTCTCATATGATTGATTGATTTGGCCAGGAAAACAATCATTTCTACAGTCCAGAATTGATCTTGATAATATTCAGTCTGTAACAAACAGTTAATGAACGTCTGAGAGGGACTTAGTCCTTAGCTTTTATATGAAACAGATATTGTCTTTTTTTTTTTTTTTTACATTGTGTATGTTGCGTCCTCAATAAAAGCCATGTGTGAAGAATGTAGAATTGAATCAGTCTGTATGCATTTTGTGTCTGCATGGGGGTGATTTGTCTAGGCTGGTGTGGGGTCGTTGTGAGAATGAGACTTAAGAGTGGCAGAAGCAGAGGCAGAGATCAAAAAGCAATAGAGTGGGAAACGCAAGCAACGCAGCAGCCTTGGGAAGAACCAGCTCTTGCTTACAGCAGATACTCTTGCCATTTGGATCCGCTTATTCATTTCAGCTGACCCTAAAGTTTCCTTTCCTAAAGGTAATGCTTTTATAGGAACAGTAAAGTATATAGGATGTCAGTGAGCACGTTCAAAAGTAAGCAAGTGACTGCTGGTGTGAGTATCAGAAGCTAAATTAGCCACAGTTTTTTATTTTTACATTAAAGCAATTTAAATGCTCATTCAAAGCACAAATGATTTGACAGTTTCATGTTTCATCTCCTGCGGTCATTTTTGTTCTTCTACCCCCAAAATGTTTAATTTTCAAAATTTTTGAGGAACTGAGAGGAAAGACAAAGTGTTTGTTGTCTGCTGTTCCTAACGTTGAAGGGACTTTTCATGTTGCCTTTCTGTATTTCTTGGTAATTCAGGGGTATGTCTTATTGTGAAAAGCTTGTGGTGAGGACTGCTGCCATGTACACATTCCTATACTGTTCCTTCTCTTGCAGAACTGGGCACTTCTCCATTCGCACTTTCTTATTCTTTTATCATGCTGCTTGGCAGGCCAGGCTTTGACAAAGCAATTGGTGTCCCAAGTTTTTAGCAATGTGCAGCTTTAGGAACACTGGAGAACTGTATAGTGAGAAAGTGCTGGGCTGCCAGTGCTTTCAAGATCATCTTTTGAACATCTCAATTTAGACACCCCCCAAGGGTTGCTTTTGCTGGGGTGGGAGGCCAAATACGACATACTCCTTATTTTGTGGTTCCTCTGTCTTTTAGCACTAAAGCTGGTGTCAGTCCATTCAGTTCTGTAATTCTTTCCTGTGGAAGGAGGAAGGCTTTAGGATTCCAGTAAAAATAAAATAAAACCTGTTTGTTTGTTTCTTGCAGTTCACACTCCATGCGAAGAAAACAATGGTGGTTGCTCCCATCTGTGCCTGCTGTCTCCGAGAGACCCCTTCTACAGTTGTGCCTGCCCCACGGGAGTGCAGCTGGAAGATGATGGCAGGACTTGCAAATCAGGTAGGAATGGCTTGGATTTTCTGCAGTAGCAGCATTGGCTTGAGTTGGGTTTGCTGCATGAAAGTTGCTGCTTAGGAGCTGAGTCTTAAAGAGGTGACTTGAGAGGACTGCCTGGCGCACTGCAATTGCCCATGGCCCAGGAGAAGAATCCAGGAATTTTGCATCCAAGTCTCCTAGCAAGTTAAAACACTCAGAGGGAGATTTTCTGTGCTGGACTCAGGAAGTGCATCAGCAATTGAAAGCTCTTGTCCCTTTTGACATATTTTATTTTTCCAGTTGTCTATAGGAATGAAATTGTATGTGAAGGCCATTGCTGGTACAGTTTATAGGACTCTTATAGGTGCTCCTATAGGATTTCTTTTCATTTGGGCAGTGGACCATGGGTAGAGTTTTGCTGCTCCCCATGCACTGGCCAGTAGCTGCTGATGCAGTAGCACTGACCCTGCTGTCGCCTTCCAGTTGTCTCAAAGGACAATTTGCTTGTGACATGTTCTGGATACTGATGTACCAGCGTAGCTGGTCAAAGCTAAGTCCGTGAACTCCTGGGCCATTTCAGAAGTAACATCCTACATTGCTCCTGCTTCATGTCGTTTTATGAAAAAATAATCTGTATGGAGAAATGCCAAATTAGAATTAATGCAACAACAGCAAGAAATGTCATTCTACTGCTGCTGAAGGTTAATTGTTCTTCTCTTTCCTTTTGGGCTGCTCCTTGTCCGAGGGAGATGCAAGATAAGATACAGGGAAAACTTGCTGGGGTCTAGTTTAGGTGCTTGAACTGAAGAGCATACCTGGGTGTATGTTTTGTATCCATAAGCTGAGTAGGGCAAGCTGTATGCTTGGAGAACTTTTTTTTTTCTCCTCCTTATGATCAGTTAGGAAACCTCTCTTACAATGCCTCCCTTATGAAAATGAGGGATTAACCCTGCTGTGGCTGGGAGGCTCATGGAGGGGAGGGTCCTGAAGAAAGTTCTGCCGGTGGCCTGAAAGACTTTGCTGATACAAGGCTAGCCAAGGAGTACAGTCACTTTCTGATGTGGCTCGATTCCTCTGAGTGCTAAAGCAAGCATAATAGACTGTTTTCATTTGCGAGCTTGAAGCAGAATTTGAACACTGAACCTACAGAGTTTAAGGGCCAGCTTCATTAGCTCATCCTGCTGCGATTGAAAGACTTATAAGGTAGTTTTTGCAGCTGCTGAAAGACCTTTCATTTCCCTTCTTCTGGCCCTGGAAAGTTTCCCTTTCACAGCTTTTAGAAAACATTGCTGAATGCTCAGGACATCCTTTTTAGACATCCATATTGACCCTGTGTTTCTGGCAGTGGGGAATGAAGGTCAGGCTGCTTTTGGCATTTTGGCAGATAGCACAAACAGGAGCGACTGCTTAGGCTGTGCTTTCACCTTTCCATTGTCAGGCCAGACAGTCTGTCAAGAGTGTTGTGTCAAAGGAGGGCAAAAAAGTGGGATGGGAACAGGAAGTCTGGTTTTGCATAAGAATGTGGCCTTTTGGTTCAGTTTTATGGATTATTTCTTTCCCAAGCCCCACATCTTTTGTGGTCCCATCTGCCTTATGCCAACATCCATGTGCTTCTCTTTTCCCCTCTTATTAATTAACTCCTTGTTTGCAAGGAACTGACTTTTTGTTCTTTGCATGAGTCCTTTGTGATAAAGTTGTGTTGGGCACTGCGGCTGCAGCAGTGTTGACCACCTCTCCGTTTTGTTCTCTAGTGGCTTGGGCAAACATTATCAGCTTATTTGACATTAGACTTTTAAGTGAATGGCAAAGATGGTACCAAGATTTGTGTCTAAGAGGAAAAGGCATTCTCGGTTCTCAAAAATCTGTGTCCACACGGAGAGTTTACAGGTACAAATATGATGTTACTGTATAGCTCCACCAGTAAGTATTCCTGTGTAGAAAAGCCTTTTGAGGCTTTTAAGTGGCTTCAGCTCTTGGGTCCTGAAGAGTATCCATGTGCAGAATATTTGGATGGGAGAGAGAACTCTGAACGCTCTGCAGAGCAAGTGTCTTGAATGGTGATAGGCCTTGGTAAGGGAGGAAGAATTCCCTGGCACGCTTTTCCGCTCACTGCTTTGTTACGGGTTGTGTCCTCATGCATTGAAACTCCAAAAGTCTGGGTTTTTGCTCTAATTCCAAACGTAAAACTGTTAAGTTTGCTGAGGCTATGAGAATTGTATTCACGTAAATTGTTTCTTATTCTCTAGTTTTGGCTTTCAGTGTTGGTTTGTTCTTGCTTTCTTTGTGGTTCCACATTGTTGCTCTGTATACGGGGATAGTTTGCAGCTGGCCTTGCGGACAGTTGCTTTCTGCAAATGCCTGCTTGTTCTATGCAGGTAGCTGCTCTGGGGTTGCTTCTCTGCAGACCCGTGTTGTTGGTCTGTTTTGCTGTGTTTGTCTGTGGCTTTCTGTGTTCACTGACAACATGAACCAATCTTTCCGAAGTACCCAGAGAACTGCTTGCATAGATCTGTTTGCAGTACAAGGACAGGTTTTGTACTTACAAAAGGGGTAAAAGGTCATAATTACAAGGTTATCGGGGAAAACAAAGTGCCTGTTGCCTGAAGCTTTGTTTTTGAAGCTTTCTCCTTTCTGTCCTCTGCTCTGCAATGTGTGTAGCTGAATTAGGAGCAGAGAGAGGAGGGTGTGGTATTAGAAAGGTGTTAGCAATGTGGCCCTTGTCTCACTGTGGATGGATCACTTGTTCTTGATTGGGTTTGAACCCTGAAGGTGCAGCCAAGGTGACTGTTTTTCTGGCTGCTGTAGAGTTGAGTGACAAGGTTGCAACCTCGCATCTTGCTCATGTCTTAGCAAAGCTGTTTCCTAAAGCGTTTGGGGCAAGATGCTTTGGGTTTGCTTGAAGCCCCCATACCAACAAACAGAGGCTGGGCAACTTGGAACGAGGATCAGCTGCATCTGACCGTGCCCTCAGGAAAGTAAACGCTCAAGCCAAGAGTTTTGGACTTAATTAAATCTCCTCACCAGAAGGAGGGCAAGCTGCTAATTGTGCTAGGATTGTGCACATCTGTGGGACCCTCAAATGGAAGGAACCGTGTAGGAACTGTGCTAATTCCCCCCAGCTGTGCTTGCTGCTGCCCTTCACGGAGGGGCACCCCGGCTTTGCTCTGCAGGGATGAACGAGAGCAGCGGGTGTGCGCGGAGCGCCCGTGCCTTGTGGCCTCCTCGGTAAGGCCAGCAGATTCATCGTGGTGTTGGTCTGTAAAAGGCTGTGGTTCTCATAACACACTTAACCCGACCTAGTTGCCAATACAAAAGTATTTTCTGTTGCTGTGAACAAGAGTTAAGCAGCATGGGCAAAATAGTAAGAGTTTTCCATTAAAAACTTTGGTGTTTTATGCATGCCTGCCTTCTCCTTTTTATCCTGCTTTTCCTTGAGCTCTTTCCATTCTCCTGTTAGGGGGGGAAATATATATATATATTTGAACACTTGTAAAAAGGTCTTCCTCTCCCCCAGTTGATCCAACTCTATGTGAAAACTAGAGTTATATTTTTATACTGCATGTCTCTGAGCAGAGCGATAGCAGCGCTGGGGCTATTTTTGGTGGTGTTTGGATTTTAAAATATGATGTTTGTGGATGTGTCCAAATACTGAATTTCAGCTAGGTGTTCAGACCCGCTCTTGGGCATTTAGAAGCTGGTGAAATCCCAATCTGTGAGGGCCAGTAGAGCCCCCGGCCTGCTGTGAAATGGCTGCCTTGAGGTTGCAGCTGTTTGGACCCTGTAACTCCCAGGGAGACCGAACATGGAACTCTCTTGTTTTAAAAATAAATTTTTTAAAAATTATTATTTTAATTTTCTTGCATTTATCTAACATTAATCTTTAACCAAGTTGTTTGTGTTCCTGGGTCTGTTTCACACTGCTGCTAAGGGCTGCTCTCGCAAAGGTGTTCCTTGTCCCTTCCCTTGGTAGGATTTGGTGAGTCTGATTACTGACCCAGCAGTGCTTTGAAATGCAAGGAGAAAGACATAGCCTAGCATCCTGTCTCCCATAGCAAACCATGTGAATCTTGCTTAGCCTGCGGTGCAGAGTCTTGAGGTTATAGCTGCATGTCATCTCCTTTTGGTTTTTAAGAATGAGCAGCTTCATCTTCCTCATGCTTTTTATTCTGGCAGTCTTTTCTCTTGGCTTCTTTTCCTTGGAACCCAGGGAACAGAATGAATTCATCTATTTCTGACCACAGCTCTGGTGCAGCTTTGATATAGTTTGCACCACTTGATGTGAATATTCCCAGACAAAATGGAAACCAGGCTCTTTCCATCTTGTTCTGCTTTTCTGGAGTGGATTTGCTTGACTCTGCCAGAAAGAGGTGCAGTCTCAAAATGCTGGATGACTCCCCCTGCTTTTTTCCTTCCCTCCTTTGGCTTGCCATGTGGTTCAGTTTAATCACATTCAGACAAGTGTAGAGGATTGTGGTGTATCTTGTCAGCTAATTACAATTTAACCCTCATACCATAGGGCATGCATCTTTCCAAGACTGTGTCCTTTTTTTGTAAATAGTGTTNTTTTTTTTTTTTTTTTTTTTTTTTTTTTCCATTTCTGGAAAATACATAGTTTTTTGCTGTATTCACTGTTGCTGGCATACAGCTATTGCTGCAGGCCTTAGGGATGAACATCAAAAGCCTCATCTTTTTTCTTAAAAGTGGATATGACTTCTTGCTTACCAATAAAAGGTCCCTCTAGCTTTTTAAATTCCCTCTTCTGAAAACACAGCATGGAGCAGCAAAGGCTCTCCCTCTCATTGCACGACATTTTCTGGTATCATGCTACTAAGTAAGCCAATCTGATTTGGACTAAAATTACTCTAACTGAATTAAAAAACCTGTCATCTGTGGCTGATACCACAAACTATTCTGAGTGAGGGCTCCAATACTGCACCCCTGCCACCGAGTTGTACTGATGGCCACGGAGTTGTTGTAAGAAGTAGAAGAAACTTGGACTTCAGCTAATATTATTTATAATAGATCGGTTAACTTTAGTAGAGGCACTCATTGCTTTGTAAACTGAAAATCAGTCCAGGATCCGTGTAGTAATTTCAGGAAGCAGCGTTCCCCTGAGGCTTTAAAACCATTTTCCCATTTCATTTTTGTTTCTCAGTAAATGCATAATGCTTTGCTACAGTATATGGGTAAACTACAGAGCTTTATTTGTTATGCAGCTTCATTATAACTGTTCTATTTGGTCTGTGTGCAGGTTTTGATCCGTTTTACTAAAATGGTGTGAACGGTAGCTCTGGCAACTTTATTTTGCCTAAGGTCTGGAGGGGAGGGATTTGTTTCTGTCAAGTTTTCTTTTTAATTTGCAGGTTACTTATATTTCACTTTCCAGTTTAAGGCAAGTTCATTGCCTTATTTTATCAGCTCCTTCTGTATTGAGTGACTTCTGTTTCCTGTGCAAGCTGTGGCTGGATGTACTTTTAATAAATCAAACATTCCTCTGAATGTTATACCCATTTGTTATATCTAAATTCCTCTCCTATTAAATTTAAATCTCCCTTGAGAGGGCTTTTTTTGCTCACTTTCACAAAAAAAGAGAAAAAAAAAAAAAAAAAAGAAAACAACCTTTTTTATATATTCCTGCAGGCATTGTTTAAATTGAAATCTCTTCGAATTTTAATTATAGGCTGACTTTCTTTTCGTCTGTGTAAGGAAACACCATGAGCCACTGCTTCCTTGTCATTGCAAGCAGGAGGAGAAACCTGCTGGGCAGAAGGCGCACGAGCAGTTGGGCTGTAGGTGCATTTGGTGCTGCACAGTCACCAGCCTGGGCCACTGCACATCAAGCGCAACCAAAGCAAGCCTGATGGCAGGAAACATTTGGTGGGGGACTGCACCAGAAGGCGTCTGCTCCCATCTTCGCATGCTGAGCTCAGGCCCTGGCCTTTAGGCCATTAAGACATGAGAAAATTTTAGCTGTTTTCTGTGTTGGGAATTAGGTGCCTTGGTTTGAGATGTAACAGAAGGGGCCAACTAGGGGAGAAATAACAAGAATAAGAGTAGTTATATCTCTTGAAAGCACGGATCCTTTATTAATGGCAGCTAAATGGAGGTATATGATACCTACATTTATTTTTATATATATATATATATCTTGTGGTATATAAAATGCCTTGATACAAGGGTGACAGCCTGATTGGGCCCTTAAGTCGATAAATGATACTATTTTTGATGTTGGCTTTTTTCCTCTTCACTGAAGTTTCAGTTGTTCCTCGATCCCTGTTCTCAGGTGCTTTTGTATCTGTTTATCATCATGTACCACCTGTATGGGGTGCCGTGAAAGGGAAAGCTTGACCCTATTGAGATCCATAAGCTTCACGTAGGGACCAGGGCTTGTGTCCAAGATCATTTCAGGATGAAAAACATTTCATAACTGGGAAAAAAGGGAGTAGCTTCTAGCATTTCAAGAGTTATCTTCCCTTCTTTTCTACCCTGATGCTCTTGGTGAAGCAGTTTAGCAGGGTCAGATAATATCCCCAAGTGCGTTATTTCTCCTTGCTGTTCTTCACCAAACATCCTTCTAGGATGTTGCCAGCGGTTAGTGCAGCCTTCATAGGGATTTTTTTAATGTAGAAGACATTACAGTATTGAAGGAAGAAATCTTGAGGCCCTTCCTGCTCATCTCCTGTGTATTTCTTGGTGCACATTATACATTTAGGAAATATGGTATGTGCAGTTCCTTGGCTGAGCATCAACTTTTTTGAGCGGTGAAGCCTCCAAGCAAGAAAAGTAAGCAGACAAATACCTCCATTGTAAAGTATTTCTCCCCATGCAATTTAACTTTTATGACCACCAAAGGAGAAGGTCCCTTTGCTAATACATCCCTTTCTGAGTAATAAAGAGAAAGTGTGGACAAAGCCAGACTTTCTGATTAAGTATATCAACGGCTAATTAGAGATGAACAGCCTCTTTGTGAAAGGGACGGATTAGGGAGTCATTTGTCATGTGGGAAAATTGCTGTAAACCAGAGCTCTCAAGTATCTGAGAAAGCTGCTGCTGGCATTGAATGAATAACACAAAATAGCTGTCAGGAGGCTTCTAGCACTTGGAAGATGCTGGAAGAGGCATCTCATGTATTGATATATAAGCTTTGATTTTTATAATACAGTAGTGGAAAACCCTAGTCTTTTGGACTCTGGTGCCTTCTGTCCTGCTCTTGGTGCCTGACTACCAGAAAGAGATCCCCATCCTCAACTTCTGCAGGTCTTTCTCTTCTTCGTGTATGTGTTAAGAAAAGTGTAGGCTTTTCCCCCTTCTATTTTCACTCCATTTCATGAAAATTTCATGATTGTTTTTCATTCTTTTGTAGGTCTTGCTTGTTATAAGCCTTTTCCTCCTTGCTCTTGTTAGTTTATGTTTACATTTTTTTGTTCTGTATGAAAAAGTTACAGTGCTTTCTCCTCATCACAGCTTTAACCTTCTAAATGGGCAGTAGTTTGTATAGCAAAAAAATGAAACAACCTCTTATGGAAATAGCTGCCTTGAAAATTTCCCTGCCTGAAAACCATGTTTTCTAATGCTATAAGGCATGCTGTCATCTAGCTCTCTTTTTGCACGAGTTTCCAGGCCTGTTGAACCAAGTGCTGCACTGTCTTGGTGCATGTTTCAGGTGGATATTGCCCTGGCCCCTTTAACGTGTGTAGCCGCTGTGTTGGGAGATGGTGACTAGCTCTGGGCGTGTGTGAAGGAACAAGCCAGGCCCTTGCTTTCCAGCAGTGCTGACTCTCTGGAGTAAACCTCCCTGGAGAGGTTTACAGGTAAACGGTGTTATCTTGCATTCACCCTGGGCTGGGTACACAAACGTGAGAAGTTCCCAAGACACGGTGGTAACTCGCTAAGCTGCTGTGCTTTGACTGTATCTTCAGCTGCTCTGTGGCAAAGCGCTTGATTTCGCTGCTGAAAACTCACTGCTGAGCCGCTCCCTAGGTTTGCCAAGCCCAATCTGCAGTTGTTTATAACTTCTCCCATCTTGTTTACCCTTTGGACAGATGGTGGTGTTAGCTCCGAATTTTCTGTGGCTCTGTCATATTTGGAACATAATAATTAACACTTGAACTTCAAAGGATGGTGAAGCTATTAACCTCCACGCAGCCTGCGGGACATGAA
Organism: Crypturellus undulatus; assembly: GCA_013389825.1. Lineage (NCBI taxonomy): Eukaryota > Metazoa > Chordata > Aves > Tinamiformes > Tinamidae > Crypturellus > Crypturellus undulatus. The sequence goes on along the minus strand of VWPW01011329.1, from coordinate 73,424 downwards.
GTATTTAGCCCTGATTGTGTAAAGGAAGAAACTGCAGCACAAACTGACAGGTACAAGGTCTTCTGGAGAGCTCAAGAACTGGCGTTGTAGTAAAGCCATTCTCTGCCTGTGCTGCGTGTGAAAATGTATTTGTTGTGTGTCTTGATGGACTTTAATGGATTTTTGCTTGTCTGTGTGCTGAAAGATGCACCAGCAAAATTCTGTTTAACAAAAACTAAGTGGTAAAATTGAACCACTTTTAAGCGTAGAGACTTCATACTCTGAGCCCATAGGGCTGTATTTCTCCAGCAGAGAATAGACTATTTACAGCTCTAGAGCCCATGCTTTCCAAGGAAATACTGGGGTACCCCTTTTCTGGCACTGAGGATTCCTTTTTTCTTACGAGTTGCTGTTAGCTGTCATTAAGATGTCTGTGCAAAGGCATGTGAATGGTTTTGCAAATGACTAGCTAGTTGCTGCGACTAAGATACTTGTGATCTACCATTCAGATATGGTGCGCACAGAATATAGCTGGTCAGACCTCAGGAGAGAGGGGAAGATTTAGTTGTTCCACTTCTTTGAGATCTTTTGAAGTCCCTGTCAAATGCAAGTCATCTCAGCCACTTGTGCTGAACTTTGGTCTGAAGGCTGCGGTGCAGTTAGAACTGATCTAACACATGCAGTTTGAATAAGCCTGCAGGAGAATTACGTAGTCCTCTGGCAATAGTGACTTTATAAAGCTGTGGGCTTGCAAGGACAAGGCCGGCTCCGTGCAGAGCGCCGTCCTGCACAGAGCCTCACTCGTGGCGCGCCACGGCAAGGCCGGGCAGCCGTCGCCTGCACCGCAGCAGCTTGCTTGGAGGAGCCTTTGCTTTCCTCTCGGTCAGCTGGTTTGGGCTAATGATCTTATCAGCTGGGAACTTTAATTAAAATTCTGTTTGAGGGTTGCACCCCTCCTCCCCCCCCCCCACCCCCTGCCAGTGACCGTATGAACCATGTGCCAGAACTGTCTGAAACTATTTTGTCTCCCTGCCTGGTACAGGGAAAGCAGCTGCGAGACGCCTGCTGCAGAGGCAATGGAAGATTCAGTGGCGAGGAGCTTTCACGGGAGCATGCAGACAGATCTGATGTAATTTAGGAGTTATGTGAGCGCTCTGGTATTTCCTCTCTTTGTCACAAGCGCTGCTTTTCCTTGTGCCTGCTCACACCTTCCGACGAAGCGGGGCTGAGCCTGAGCGAGGCCGTGCGAGGCCCTCTCTCCGATAAACCTTCCCATTGCTCTTTTCTTGGTGGCTTGCTCCCACCATCTCCGACTCCTGGTTTCAGTTGATAAACCCGGTGCGTGTCCCAGCCCATGATGTCCAGGGGGAGAGTCCATGCCCTGCTTTTCCCAAAGTAGCCCCATTGCTGCTGCAGATTCTCTTATGTGCCGGATAAATCAAGAGCCCAACTGGGATACAAGATGCTGTTGGTATTGCAGCTGGCTCTGGTAAGGTACCAAAATCGAGGAGGATACATAAGAAGAATTTCCATTTATCTTTAGATATTACCACCATTTATTTCAGCTCCCAAGTATTAGTGTTTCTGGTGGAAGCCGCTTGCAGGTGTGGGGTTTTGTGCAGTGCTCGCAGTACCACCTTGGGCCTCCCATAGCGAGTCCTGGTGAGCTTATTACGCAGCACAGCATCCCTGCCTAGGGCTCATGTGCTCCATGCGGAGCTTTGTGCCCTGCCTTCTCCCTCCTTCCTGCCATCCCCAAACTTTGCACCGTCCCTTGCTTTCCTGTTATAACTGTTTGGTTTATCGAGAGTGCCAAGATAGCTGCGCTCGAGCAGCTCCTAACAAGTTGCTGCCAGTCAAAGTATTTTTAATGCTCTGTTTTCCAAAAGCGCTTACTATTTTGGTCCTTGAAGAAGCACTAAACACTCGAGCATTTCTGCAGTTTATCAGATTTTTCCCACAAGAAGAGGGATTGCAAGCAGCACATGCACCGAGCGTATCCTGGCGGACGCATGGGCGCACACAGACCTGGAAGAGGCTCCCACAACGGAGCCTTGTTCTAGCCTGATTAGCAGACAGACAAATGGGAAAGGAATAGCATGGCGCTTGCTGCGCGGATTAGCAAACGCGACCGCTGCCGTCCCCATTTGTTTAGGTTGGGTGAATAAATTGGAGCATTTGTTACTGTATTATAGATGTCTTGTCACTTGTCAAATGTGAAGTGGGCCAAGGGAAGAAGAAAAAGGCTCTTGTCAGGCTGCTGAGATGGCCTGCCTCAGTGCTGTCAGCTCTGATTGCAGTTAATTTTGCAAATAGAATACAGCTGCCATTTTCAGCACTGAAGCATGAATTTTTAATAGTGGGAGCACAAAACAAGGGAATCACAGCAAACACTATACCTAGCATGGGTATTAAAAATAATGGATTACTAGGTGTGGGAGGAAAATATCACATGCATGAACAAAAAAAAAAGGCTCTTAAAGTGTTTCTGTCGGATTTCTTGATTGCAAAGAGAGAATATAGTCTTCAGGGAGTGACAATTAACTTTCCTGAACTGCATTATTTTGTTTGCTGTTCTGTTTGTTTTTTTTTAAGTTCAGATATTGTTAGCTTCGGTTCTGCATGTTAAGCGGAATGGCTGACGGGCTTGTATGGCTGTTAGACCTGCGCAGACGGCCTGCAGAAGGTCTGCAGAAAGCTTTGGGGTAATGGAGGCGGGGGCAAAGACTAGAGAAAAAGAAACATTTCGAAGTTCAAACCAGCTGGAAAAATAAAATATCAACTGGGACTTGGGTCTTTTGAAATGCTTTTTAAATGGAAATTTTAGAGGGACCCCCTTTTTTTTTTTTCTGGTCTATGGCTGGCATAGGCAAGTTTGCATAAATGTCTGCAGGAGTGTTTGGCTGCTGCAGTTGTAGCATTCGAAATAGTTTGTCTTCTCCAAAAGGGAGAAAAGGTGGTTTTTTTTTCCCTCTGAGGTGTTATATATGATCTTCTTTTAATAGACTGTAATTCTGCTGGGGATCTCTTGGTAATGTGATTAAGAAAGTGATTGTGATTGCTACGGGAGAGGTTTCTGAATTTTGATTGAATTAAATTAACGACGTAGAACTTTATAGCAGTAGGCAAATAGCAGGCTATTAGACAGGCTCTGCTTAATGTTATGCTAGACATGTCACAGCACAACTCTTCGAAACAGTCTACCAGCATTAATAATCAAAATGCCTCCGTGGCAGAGATAAAACACCATGAGGCAGAGGAGCGTGTTTGTCCGGGTTTGCACAGAAGTGGTGGAAGCGCTGAGAGGTTCTCAGCAACTAGTGCTGCGCTCCGTCTGCTGCTTTTATTTTCCAGCAAAAATAATAAAGTAAAATAATACCCAAGGCAAATATGCGTTTAACAAACATTCTGATTTCTGGCTGTGCTCTGATACAGGCTAATATTTCTGCACCTATCACAGAACTGGCATCAAGAACGATGTTTTTACCAGCCTTCAGGCTGTGGGGCAGGCTTAATGAGACCTTTGCTCTATTCACTTTGCTGTTTTAATGTCTAAGGATGTAGATACGTGTCTGTCAAGAAACTGGTTGTGTAATAATTTACCTTCATTAGAAGCAGATGCATCTCAGAAGACGAAATTGTCAAGCAGCCACAACTTTAAATCGACCAAGCAGTTTACTCCACTTATTATTTCTTTTCCACCTAAGTTTCATGTTGTTTTTCTTGTGCACATTTCTTAGCCATACTCTTCCCTGAGACTAAGCATGGGACAATTTCTTCAGCAGGGCGAGCCTCAGCTGCTGAGCAGGGAGTAGGGGCAGAGCACTGTGGATAAGCGGCAGCTGCAGGGCTGCTCTTTTTTGAGACAGTTGAACTAAAATAATTTGTATTCACTCTCTGTTCTGACAGAACATCTTGATGACCAGACACATTCTTCCCTCCATATTGAATTTTGAGGCCTGAATCTTGCTTAACTTGGACTAAACATGATGCTTTATTTTCAGTCCCAGGAAAGAAGCAACTGTGGAGAGCAGCAGAGAAGCAAAGCCTTCCACTGTGGTGCACTCGCTACTGGTGCTCTTGAAGCTTGCTCTGCGACAGCCACAGTTGCAGAGCAGTGTCCTAAATTTCTTTTTCCTCCCCCAGGGGCTGAAGAAGTCTTGCTGCTGGCTAGAAGGACCGACTTGAGAAGAATCTCCCTGGACATGCCAGATTTCACTGACATTATTCTGCAGATAGACAATATCAGGCACGCGATTGCCATAGACTACGATCCCGTGGAAGGCTACATCTACTGGACTGATGATGATGTGCGGGCAATTCGACGGGCCTACCTGGACGGCTCTGGAGCCCAGACTCTGGTAACCACAGAGATCAACCACCCGGACGGCATTGCTGTGGACTGGGTGGCCAGGAACCTCTACTGGACGGACACTGGCACAGACCGCATTGAAGTGACCCGCTTGAATGGGACATCAAGGAAAATCCTCATCTCGGAAAACCTAGATGAGCCCCGAGCAATAGTGCTCAATCCTGTAATGGGGTAAGTGTGTGCGCACGTGTGGGTTTCTTTTTTTTTTTTTTTTTTTTTTTTTTTTTTTTTTTTTTTTTTTTTTTTTTTTTTTTTTAATAGTAGAGCTATGACAGGTCTTGGGGTCCAGTTTCTGGTCTCCTAAAACTGCTATAAAAATCAGCAAACTATCAGATGGGATGTGGATTAGTTGTCAAGTATTCCTTCTTTTCTACCAGAAATCATTGGCTTTCCCGTCCTTCACCCCCTTAGCACCCTGTGTACAGATGTTGATTGCTAAATATAATGTTCTTCAGCCAGCAATGTGGTCTATTTGTTTTATTTTAATATATGTTTTTCTGCATCTCTAACATTATCATAAATTTTAAAGAATTGGGATCCTGCACATTTTTACTAGTTTGATTTTGTTTAAACAGGAAATCTTAGACTTGTATCACTAATTATGGTTAGAATTGGTTTGTGTGCTGCTTCTGGGTCCAACTTGGAGAGCAGGAAATGAGCAAGTTCTTTCAAAAATAGAACAAGTCTTGATAGTTTTTGTCTTGCACATCATTTGCACTGATTGTTTTTCTCTCCATTGTGGGTTTTTACAGCTACATGTACTGGACAGACTGGGGTGAAAGCCCAAAGATAGAATGTGCTTATCTGGATGGCTCGGAGAGGAGAGTTTTGGTGAATACATCCCTGGGTTGGCCTAATGGCTTGGCACTGGATCTTGAGGAAGACAAGCTTTACTGGGGAGATGCAAAAACAGATAAAATAGAGGTGAGTAATATAGCAGAAGCTGTGTACATTCTTTGAGGGGAGGAGAAAGCAAGCAGTGTTTTTATGTTCAGGCTTAAGTCTCACATCTATTTATCCATTTTTCAAGAAACTTTATTGTCCTATTAATTTGAATGTTATAGTTAACAGAACAAAGTCTTTGAGAGGATAGGAAGTGCACTCGTGCTCTCCTTGTTCAGAAAACTTTTGTAACAAATGCGGTTTAGCATGCCATTGGATAAGCGTTGGAAAAGATAACGTTACTTGGTTGTGCTGTTTGGCAATAGTATCTGAAATTGCTGAATGCAAAAGACACCACGCAAGGTTGATAGGAGAAGATGGTTGTGGGGGTCCTAGAGAGTCTGTTTCCAGACCTCACTGGATTACATGGTGTCCAGACACATGGAAGAAAAGTCAATTTTCATGTTCCATTCTGAAAACAGTGTTACTTTCTACCTCTGGCTTTGTGGAAGAGAAATCCTCCTCACAGTGTTTGTTTCTAATTGCTGAAAGAGTATCTGCTGGAATACAGTGTGATTCTCTTGTGCCTGCCTTTCTTTGGGAAGAAATATTTTAAAAAATGCAGTATGTTTAACCATCTATCTACTGCTCCAACTTTTATCCATCTAATGCAGACTTGTTTCTGTGCTAGGCAAAATTGGATGAGTTTTCCACCTGTTACGATAAGCTCCCAGGAGGGAGGTCATGAATTGTCTCTGGAGATCATAATTTTTCTGAGGTTTATTACTTCAAGTTTAAGCTATATTGAAGCACAGCTGAGGTCAAATTCAAAAATTATTCCCCTAATTCTTACAAATACCTGCATTTGTCACGCAGACAAATGTTCTTTTCGATGTCTTGTTCACTGTCTGGTGGCAATAGTTTCCTTCAGCAAATTGAGCTGGGTTGCTAATATGAAGTGGCAGCCTATCCTTCCACAAAGATGCAAAAGCAGTTTGAAAACTGAAGGTGCTAAACAATTAGCTTTGTTGATTACTTTAATTTCAAAAGGCAATTCTCCAGGGAATTTGAAATGGCTTCAAAGTAAGAACAGGGGAATAACCTAGCTAATTGAGATCGCTTCATAAACAGGATTACCAAACCAGAATGTCAGAATGAAAGCAAGTCCTCCCCTCTTTAAAACCGTAGCTTAACCTTTTCTTCCTGTGGTGTAAACCAGTTCTCTGACGGGCAGTTTGGACTAGGCTGTTGTGGCAGTCTATTTCTGTGCCAGTATGTGTGCAAAGGAATACAGAAAGTTCACCCATGGCTGTGTCCTTGGCCACTCAGGGCAGTTTAGTACATGCAGCATTTTTGGATAAATGAATTCTAAGTCTTTTGGAAATAGCTCCACACTCCCAAGTCTCTCCTTTTGGCACGGGAAAATGAGAAGCAAGACTGTCCCGTAGCTCCAGAGAAGTAACTTTAGATCTTGGCAGTGGCTAAGCCCGGGAATAGCAGAGCAGCCCTCTCCCTTCCTCACCTTCCAGCCTGCAGGGCAGAACGTTGCAGCTTCTACATTGTACAGCTGGGCTGTAGCTCTACCGCCCAGTTCGCTGTTTTAAGCAGTCTGTGCTGCCTGTCTTACTTCCCTGTAAGACAGGGAAGTCAGCAATGGTGTTTGGCGTAGCTTCAAAACTTGGGAAAATCAGCGAAGACCAAAGTTAAAGAATTTTTATTCTGTCTGTCTGGCTTTTATTTCTTATACTTACTGTTTTTGTGGTTCTCTCTTTTTTTTTTTTTTTTTTTTNTTTTTTTATTATTTGTGTTTTTGTGGTTTTTTTTTTTTTTTTTTTTTTTTGTATTAGAGAGAAGGTGATTAGCTGGGTCTTGCAAAGAGAAGATAGTTTTTACAAGGGGATTATGACATTTGTAGATATCTTGATTGCTACGTATTTGTCAACTTAGTTTTGTTAGCACCAAAAATTGAATCTCAGGCCTTCTAGCATTTGGTGCTATTTTCTCAGATTAAAACAGATATAAACAGTCTTATTTTAAATGCCTTTTTTTTTTTTATCCTGTTCTCTTTATGCCTGGGTTTTACCTTTGCTAGCTACCGGGAACAGATTCCTCCTGACAGTTACAAATACCTAAATGTGCCCAATTAGGACATGGTAGGGAAAAAATGTCAGGAGGGTTTTTGTGGAGCTCTGAAGAGCCTTTTCTGGACTGGCTCTCTGCAGCTGTGCACATTAAAACTGCACTGGCATGTTCTCAACAGCAATGGGTTTTAAATGGCTATTGCAGAACTTGCAGCAGAAAGCAGATTTTCAGTTTCCATTTTGGAAAACGTGCTGGATACATTTGCATTCTGCTGGCTGCTTGGGAGAGCCTTGCATGACTTAGCCCATCGTTGACACAGCTCTGATATTGGCCAGTTCCATACTGGCTTCTGGTAGACCTTTTTATTAATGTCCCTCTGCATGATCAAATGAGTGCACTAGGGAGAGATTTGAAAATGGAAAGAAATTTATCTGACAGTATTTTCACATTTCTTGCTCATCTTGGTATATTTGTACCCTACCAGGTTGGTCTTAAAACCTTTCTGTGTTTAAGAGGTTCCTTCAATACCTCCGATGCCCTTTGAAAGCCACCCTTCCTGCCCCTGTGGCACTTGCTGCCCCGGGACGGGTGAATCTCCCTGCGCAGTACCTGAGCTGGGGCGTTTCCAGCAGCAGTTTGTCCTTCCCGTTGAAACTCTTCACTTGGGCACAAGCTCCTCCTCTCACGCGCGTCTTCTCTTGCCAAGAACGTGCCATTTACGTGGCTGATCCGCTCCGTGTGTGCACGTACGTCTGTCGCATCTGCAGGTTGCCCAAACACAGCCCAGCTGGCAGGGAGTCAAGGAAGCATGCTCAGTACTTTACACTATTGCTGACCTGGCTGCGTATTGGGATTCTTTCTTTTTACCAAGCAAGCACCTAAAATCTCCTAAGGGCAAGTCGCTGGCTAAAGCTAGTTGATTTTAACATCTAGAAACCGAGGTAGGATGGTAGGCAGAGAGCTATGTTGTAATGCATTATGGTAGCAAAAAATTAGGAGTTGGTGAAGTTTGGGGTGGTTTTCTCTGTTGCTACACTGAGAAGAGAGTTCCCAGCTCATCCAAAATAACATTCGCATGTATGGTGAGCTCTCCCGAAGGAGGAAGACCCCTAGGGATTGGAGGGACCTTGTGCAGTTTAGGAAGAGGAGTTGCTCTGCAGCTGCACTCTGCTCTCACTATGTATAAATTACCAAGTGGAATAAACGGAAATCATAATCTCTGCTACCTTACAGAGCATAGCTGCATTTAAAACTTGTGTGTGTCGGAGAATAGTATTAAGTCTAAGGCCTGATAATGTGAAAAGCGTGATATTACAAACGTCTAAAACAGTCTAAATCTGTAGATTTTTCTGTAGCCTTCTGAAGAATTGCTTGTCGGAATAGCTTTCACCGTATAATGCGTATTCAACTGATTTCCATTTGGAAAGAACAAGAATGACTATATCTTGTGCCTATTTGTGCGGCACTGCTTGGTATTCTGCTCTGGTTTATGGTATTTTGGATCTACAGGGAATCGTCTTACTCTCCCTAGGAAGGCCTCTTCATACACTGAGTTCCTAAACAGAGACTAAACTTTATGCAGCATGGAAATCTGATAAGCCAAAGACATCTGTCTTGTTTGTGCTGGACCCTGGGTTTGCAGTGCATTGTGAATGCCTTTTTTTTTAAATTATTTTTAAGTAACACAACTTGCCATTGCTTTTTGGGTGCAGCCTGTACCAACTGGAACAAAAACGCTGCCGAGCTGCTGGGGGTGCCGAGCAGTGCCCTGTAGCAGGGGAGTGTGCTCGTATTTGCGTGCGTGAAGCTTCACGGGGCGAAAACAGCAGTTCCCCTTTCCTGGCAGAGCCCTTCCCATCTGCAGCATTCAGCTGCGACACAAAGGGCCCAGTCACTTTGCAAGCGGTTTGTATCGCAAAGAAACCATTTGGCAAGACGTGTCAAACTTTGCGTGACAGCAGCCGATGGAGCTTTCACTGCAAATTTGGCACCCTGCGGTAACATTGTTCTCAGCTTTGATTTCTCCTTTTTTTTTTCCTCTTTTTTTTTTTTTTTTTTTTTTTTTTTACTTTTTGCTTAGTTTGGCAGAGTCTGCAGCAAGGAAAAATATAGAGTAAATTCTGAGGCATGTCTGCTGAAATTGTGCGTTTGTCTGCACAGCTTCATCTACAAGTAAGGGGCGTAAATTAATCCAACAGAACTCTGGATTTTTATTGACGGAGAAAAGGTACTTTCCAGGAACCAGCGGCAGATTAATAAGAGTTACAGGGTTCCAGCAGAGAGAGAAGCACAGACCCAATGGCATCCACGTGTAGAGTTTCCTACTTCTCCTTAAAAAACAATTTTGTGGTTAGCCGAGTTTTCCACGTATTATTTCTGCAGTGTTTGCTTAAAATGCCTCAGGTGTAATTGCGTAAGGAACAATTACTGAATTCTCAGGTGGCTGTTATTAGGGATGCCTTTTCCTTAGGTTTGTGCAATAATCTTGGGATGAACGTAACGGAGAATATCCCTTCTGGCAGCTCCCCCTCGTTGCACAGCCCCAACATCCTCCTCCACACAAATAACCTTCATTTCTCTTTGTGGAAGACTCCTAATTAAGTACGGGATTTTTTTGCAAATTTGTAGCATGTTCAAATCTGAAGTGTAAGTCAACAGCGGCCGACAGTCCTGCTGCTAGCAGAAAAATGGTCCAAAGTGCAGTCATTAGGGCTCTCCTTGAGAGTTAAAAGAAACTGCAATCACTGTAATTAGTTTGTAGTGCATGCGTAGTATTGCGTAGAAATAGCAGGCAGTGTCCTTGGGAACAATTTGCTTCTTAAGTTTGGAGTAGACTTTGGCATAAATTGATTGTATTCCGGAAAAAAATTTATTATTAATCTCTGTTCAAGCTGCTTTTTCTAAACAAGGCTGAGTATATTTCACATACTGGGGTTTGGTTCCCAGACATCTGACCTGAAAACTGTGTCATTTCTATAGGAGAAGCTGTAACCGAGAGCATTTTGTCTGCCTGATTTATTCTGAAACAATATATTGAAACAAACAAATCTCATAGAGAAAATACCTAGTGTAAGTATATCTCCAAAGACGAATTAAGCCCATGTAGAAAACGTGACGTATCAGGTATCTATAGATGTGAATATTTTATAGGAAACCTAATTTATATTAAAGTAAATAATCCCCATACTACATATTTGTATTAATGCGTGAGAGCAGAAAAATGAAATGGATCTAGAAATGGGAAACATAGGATCTGTTTGATGTAAAAAGTATGCTAGTCTAAATAGATGGTATCTGAAATCACTTAAATTGATGATAGTGAGGGAGCGTTACATTCCACGGCTTTAACTTTTTAGTGACGATTTGCTTTAGAGTTGTGCTGACCAAGTGGCAGCTAAATAAATTGCAAGTCAAAGTGCTTCTGCTTGGATGTCTAACATGCACTACAGCTTCTAACACTTCACTTTAGGTAAGCATTCACCTTGTACCCTTTCTAGCTGCAAGTGCCCCATATCTAAAGCCATATAATAATTATCAATCCCGAAGAGCACAGAACAGAATTGGGCTGCCAAATGGCGTGTGCTTTCCTGCCATCACATACAGACTTCTGTCCATTTGTGGCCATTGGGTCTGTTGTTTACTGCTGGAAGCTGCACGTGTAGTTTGGGAGCATTGCTTACCACCTGGGGTTTAGTACTTGCAAGTAACTTTTAGGCTTCAGAATTGCAGTGTGTTTTACTCAGAAAATTGGTAAACACAAACACTTTTTTTTTTCCTGTTTCTGAAGGGCATATAGGCCACGGTTGCACAAGAGCCAAATTTGCTGCCCAACATTAGTCCAATAAACCTGTTTCTAAGTATTTTTGAAGGTTCTGAAGAAATCATCTATGCTTGTGAGCTTGGGGTCGACTTTTTGCCAGCAGTCAGACAGTCCTTTCTCCAACGACTCCTCCCACCTTGAAATGTTGTCCCAGGGTTACGGCAGTTCTTGGACTTCGTTAGGACTGATGACAAATGAGATACGATTGCCTTTCCCAGCGGGACACTGCTGGAACGGAGCACGGGCTTTCTGGGAGGGAAGGGTTGTATCCTTGACTTCAGTGCTATAATGATGGCTACTACAAGTATCTGTTGAGAGTTGAATGAAAAATAAAACAGGTTCTCACTACTCCTGAAAAATGATGTAAAGCTGAACAAGGCTTCCCAGGGAAAAGGAGGAGTGGAGCTCTAGGAAGAAGGAAAAAAAACAGGAACTAGGGGGGAAAAAGGGCTTTATCTTCTGTTCTTCAAGAATAGAAATGCAGTCCTGAATGGTTTCAGATCTGGATGTCTTCTGAATTTAAGCTCTCTCGACTTTGTTATAATTTTTTCAGACCATCTGCTTCAAGGTTTCCAGGTGTGACACTGCCTCTTTCTGGAGCGCAGAAATATGGCCGGGCACGACCTGCTGACACCCACTGATATCCACAGCGCGTTTGAGAGCAGAGAGCCCTCGAGCTCCACTCTCCTAATTACAAGACTTGGTGTCTGTATTTCCTTACTGTTTAATTAGAATTTCCCTGTGGTATTTTGCACCTTACACCAGACGAGCTCTGTTTGCTTTTGAGAGAACATATCAAATATGGAAGATGCTGGAGAAAGCGAGAGGCAGCTTTGCAGAGTGAGGGGCGTCAGTCGATCGCAGCGTGGGGTTTGTGTGTGTCTGCTCTCACTGATGTAGTCACGAGGGAGCCTCCCCTACCACGAGGGAAACTTAACCCGAGCCCTGAGGAAGTTAGAACGGTGTTGAGCAAGAAAGTGGATGCTTCTAAGTTTTTTGCCCTTGCAGGGTGCGGATGTGGGTGCCCCTGAGGCTGGGTGATGACCTAGTCCTAAGTAAGTCTGCTCATCTCTGACACCCATCTACTAGGCTGCTGTTAAAGGTGTGAGTGAAGACACCAGAACTCAAGGGAAACCTCACAGGCCCGCAATGCTGCACCGCATCCACTCTGCAGCGCGTGGTATTGGGAGAGCGTTCTTAGTTTGGTAATCTGAGTGTTCCCAGAGAACTGCAAATCAAACTGAAGACCTCCAGCTGTTTTCCCCATGGGGTCTAGGACCAGCATATCGAAAAGATGGCATACTGGTGTGAGGGGAAGACTACAGCCTGCACTACTTGTGAGAATTAGTATATTTGCTACAGTAAAGGAGAGTTTAGTCTATAGGAAAGTTTTTTTCTAAGACACTGAAATCAAACATGCACACACAGAGCCCTAAGCCAATCTGTGGGAGCTAAAACAACATCAGAAAGTTCAGTACTCACTGTTCCAAGTACGAGGTTCATATTAGCTGACCTTGTCTTCGCCATCATAAATATCTAGGATTGCACATCTGTAAACAAATGCAAAGCCAACCTTGCTGCAAAACCCTGTCCCGTGCACAGCAGCGGCTTCCCTTCCCAGATTTGGGGATACAGAGCATGATGTGGCACACAGGCTGTGGGTAGTTCTAGTCCTGCCACTTAAAGCACTAGTAAAAGACTGTCAGATTTGATTGAATGAAGACTTGGTAGCATATGTTTGATTAGGGATTCTCAAACCTTTTAATGCCAAGCTTGACGTTTAATCCATTTGCTTCACAGATACTGGCAGCTGCAATTTGCAATTCTCTAAATGTGGTCAGTTTTCCAGGGACCATACAGTTTGGTCCTTTTTAAAAACTTAGGAGCTGACTTGAATGCTGCTAATTTTGGTCTTTGTGGAGCACTCACGAATAACTTCTGTATGTGCAGCTTTTGCTATATTTATCAGGAGGAAATCCTGAGGATGTATTAAGCTACAAAGTTGGGGGATTATTTGAGTTTTACATGCTTGAGGCTCTGCTTTCTCACTGAAGACTTATTTTAGGCCATCTGATATCAAATCACCTTTTTCCGCTTTGTTAGGGGGCGAATTCTGCTTGGCTTCCCCTTCTTGGATCAACTTTCCATACTTAAAAGAGGGATTTTGTATTCAGCGTGGAGCTGGGGCCAGGTCCCTGCCCCCTTAGAAGGACCCAGGATCTTTCCTGGCTGCAAAGGAAAGGGTGGCCTCTAGCTTGTAACCTGGGCTTCCTTTATTGGGCTAGCAGGTGTTAACCCTTAATTTAGTAACTTTAGTACTCTGGAGTTTGCTTGCCATGGTGCTGGCTCTGCGGTGTTTGTCCCTGCTCCCTGCTGTCGGGGAGCCCGAGCCAGCCCAGGGGCTCCTGCGTTTCCAAGACCTGCACGGAGAGAGAGGTGTCTCTTGGCGCCGCGTCGGATTCGGGCAGCTCCCAAAGCCATCGGCTCGCGTCACGTGGCCCCGCTGAGAACGCAGCCGAGCGGCCCCCGCCGGCAGCCCCCGGGCTCCCACGGTCGCCTGCAACGGTGGGAAACTTTCCTCACGAATGGCGGCTGCGGAGAGACGAGCCCAAAGGGTTTTGTCCTATTTAGCCTTTGGACAAGCCCTTCAGTGTGCCGAGGGCCGAGCAGTCACTCAAAGGAAGGCTCCCTTTGCTGCCGTGATTGACCAGAGTCACTGTGTGGGAAAGGAAGCCAACTTATCCGCAGCCCAAGGTGACCCTGGCCTTTCTGTGAGCAATAAAGACATAATGGAGGCTCGCTTTGGGTTCGGGGGAACCCCCACAGCCATCTGCGCACTTCATTGGCACAAGTGCCTTTCACTTGAACTTGCATTTGACAAGTGTTTTCTGGGCCTTTCTCATTCAGGAGGGCCCTTCAAAGGCAGCTAATTGAAATGCTCTCGCCCCGCGCGCTCCCTCGCGCCAACTCCCTCGCGTTGCCGTGCGCCGGCGCTGGGCGCTAATGAGCAGCACCGTGCGCCCGCCCGCTTGCTGCTTTTTTTCCACCGGGAAGTCTTGGAAAACGCTTTTCCACACTCTCTAGCAGCAGCTTCATAAAGGAAAAGTTGGGAGGGGAGAGACGACAGAAAAGAAGAGTTTCTGTTGCCTGTTGCATGGCCAGTCTGCTCTCCCCACCCTCCCCCTCTTTTTATTCTTCCCCCTAGCCCTGGACTTTTTGAAATGCAGCACAAATCAGGTCCCCAGGATAAAAGGCTGCGATCTGCCTTGTGGCATGTGCAATGAGGCCATTCACTGCCTCGCTGCCTATAAATAGCCGCCGCGGAGCGACCGCTTTCTGGGTCGCGGCTCCCCGTGAAGCAGCGCCCTTCCCAGGGACGGAGGCTGCTCAAAGGGACCTTGTTCCTCGCACCGACCCGATAAATCTCCAAGTTATTTCTCCTTTTAAAGGCAGCGTTCACCATAATCAATAGACGTTCCTTAGCTGGGCGGCTGCGGCCGCCCGCCCGGCCCGTGCGGAGTTTGGTGCAGAAGCTCGAGCGCGGCGCTGGCGTCGTTGCCGCCGTTGCGCCCCTGCAAGCTTTTCTTTGGCTCGCCGCCAGCCGTCGGCTCCTTTTCATCTCGGCTTCATTCTTCTGCAAGAAGGCTAAATTAGTGGCACTCGGGTTCCTTTTTTCCTCCAAGTTTGAGGGAGAGAATGGGGACCGTGATTGATTTTTATTATAAAAGATGTGATTCTCCCCGCAGACCTCTGATGTTGCCGACGTGCGAGCCCCGATAGCTTACTGTTACCGTTCTTCAGGCAATTTGTTTGCCTGATTTGGCTGTTTAAAATGCTCATAAATCCCCTGTGTTGTGCAGTTATGCAGATTTGGTGTGTTGCCCCCCCCTCCTTTTTTTTTTCTTTTTTTTTTTCTTCTCCCTGCCCTCCCTTTTCAGAATTGCTGTTGAGAGTAGAGAGAGAAGCATAGGGGAGTGGAGGAAAATGTTTGACAGGTTTGTGAATTGGCAGAATGAAAGATTCTTGCACCCAAGTTGCTGGACTGTCTTTTTTATCTCTCTTTTTTCTTTCTTTCTTTGTTTTTCATCCGAACACACTGCCGTTTTGTGCAGTGTTATTTGGAAAGCTGCTTCTAATTTTCCCCTTGAACCTTTTGTTTCATAGATTTTCTGCCTTCTCAAAACTGAGCACGGATAGCTGCCTCTGCAGAAAGGGTTGTTTTTTTTTCCCTGCTATGCAGAATATTTAAAGAATGGATTTATATATTTCTTACATTGCTGTTTTCATTACTGCTGGATTCCTAGCTTTCATTTATTTATTTTTTCTTAACATAGGAATGAAAAGATTGAAAAATACCCCACCCTGTATTTTAATCTGTTCATGGTTTGTAGCAGAAATGTCTATCTTTTTATTAGTGTTGCCATAAAATGAGAGCAACAGCTAACAGACAGGCAATAAAAGGAGTAATGCCAGCTTGCTGTTCATATAAGGCATTTCTGATAAAAGGGGAAAAAAATCAGGAAAACAAAATGCACTTTGCAGCAAACCTAGGAAAGCAGTTAAGGGTTTTCCAAGCAGGCTAGAGAGGGAAGGTATTCCATAATCTGTAATTTATTTGCAGTTTTCTAAATTGTAGTCTCCTTCACTTAAACCTCAGTCTCTTCGGGTTTTTCATGGCCGGGCATAGGGATAATAAACTCTCCAGAGAAACGCATTCAAGTTGGTCATTTCCTCCTCTTGATCCTGGCCCTTGGGACATCTTGATTATCCTTGTCACTTTGCCGGGGGGCCGAGTTGAGACTGGAGCTCCACGTGTTTTCCACGTCACCTTGTATTGCGCGGCCTCCCTCGCGCAGGAGGGCCCCGCTGCCCATGGGCCTCGTGCAGGTGCTGCTCTGCCTCGGCCCCGGCCGTGAGCCCTGGCTCGCAGAGCCGCGGCTCTCACCCCGCTCGTCCCATCGCGGCTCCGCGCGGCGCCTTGTAGGTGTCACCTGCCATCCCTTCCCTTCACGGCTTTGGATTCTGATAGCCCCTGTTCCCATCTTAGCACCTCACTTATATGCTTTCCTGCCTCTTTAGTTTAAGTGCCTTCAGTGCATGCAGTGCTTTGCTTTTATAAGTCTTCTGGCGCGTAGGTCTTAGCTTAGAAAGATGAGGGGTTGCTCACGTTATGTTTTGCCAGTTATTCATTCGAGTTGCCTTTGAGTTCCTCACTGGAGCTAAGGTTACTTTCAGAAGTAATTCTAACAAAAAATGCAGTGTTTTTCTCAGCTCAAATATTGCATTGTCTTATTTTTTTTTGTTTTTTTTTTTAATATTATATACATATTTATATATATTATATATTTAANCTCAAATATTGCATTGTCTTATTTTTTTGTTTTTTATATTATCTACATATTTTTATATATTATATATTTACATATATTTCTATTTATATTAATATATTTTTATCTTTCTATATGCTTATTTAACATATATCTAATAATTACTTGAGTATGCTATTTGGGAAGTAAAACACTATAATTCATAAAACTGGTGGTGAGCAGACAGTACATCTCTCTCCTAGCTGTGAATGTAGTTGTATTCCTTGTTAAAATATCACACATTTTGGGAAATCTTTGAGCTTGGGGACAGAATGAACCTCCCAAGAAGAGCATCAATAGAAGATACAGGGCGTTCCTTTCTGGTATTTGCCAGAATAAGCAGAGAAAAGCACAGGAGAGCAGCCCTGATTCGGAAACCACCCGCTGCTGCTGCCGCCAAGAGGCACTGGGCACCAGCTGCCTGTTCAACAGCTCCAAGGTCAGACTGTCCTGAATCCTTCTGCTTTAGCCCCAGGCAGGCAGCACAGACCTCCAGGAAGGAACTCCCTACTCAAACTCTCGTCTCATGACAACATCTCAGAGTGGATCCACCACTTAACAAGCTATAGGGCTCTGAGCAGCGATAGCTGCATAGGTGCAGTTGTCCAGCCATCTATGGTATAAACAAAAATGTTGCTCTTGCTTTAATACTGTTTTTCCTCCGTACTGGAGGCACAGCACTGAATGAGAGGTCATGCTGTGAGCAGATGTAGAAAAGCCTTCACTAGTATCTATTTGGTGTGGCTTATTTGTATGTGCAGGGTCATAAGGATGACTTGATTTGTGGTTGGGAAAACATTCTACAAAATGTGGAGAACTTGCTGTCGGTGCTTGAATTTGAATTCTGGAAAGCAAAGCTGGTAACATTTCTTCTGGCTCGCGTTCCCTGGCAATCATGCAGCCATGCAGCCAACCTGCTGGCAGAGCAAGCACCATCCCTGGGCATTAACGGGACGCATGCTAGTCAATCAAATGAGTCAAATGTTTGCCCTTAGAAGACAGGCTGCATCCAGTTTGAAAACAGAGCCAGTGCTACCTGCATGCAGCAACATGAAGCAGAAGTTGGGCTGAAAGCATGTGTGTTTGCTATAAGGTGTGAAATATTTGTCACGAGCGTTAAAAAGGGAATTACCTTGTTTTGTTTGTACAGCTTCCACAAAAATAATGTCAAGCAGCTTTCTGACTCCCAGCTTGTCACTACCTGTGACAACTTGTGTATAAATCACTGCAGCTGGGAAACCTCCTGCCTGTGTGTTTATGCTTGGATTAGAGCTTACTGCTGCAGACTGTGCTTCACTTTGGAGACAGCGTTTTGCTAGTGCGCCGTGGACAGAGGAGTTGAGCTTGGCCCTGCCGAGCCTCTGCAGTGTCGGGCAGCACGTTTCAGCCCTACGTACCATTTAATGCTTGTGAAATACTGTGTGGATGCCAGGAAGTGGGAGACAGAAGGCAGCTTTGCGGGGTGCAGCTGCCCCTCCTTGGGCCTCCTCTTTCCTCTCTGTCTCCTGCCTTAGCATCCTTTTCACGTGAATCCTTCCCTGCGGACAGCCCGAATGCCAAAATCCTTCTCAAGTGGCAGCATTTCCCTTTCACTTTGCTTTATTACAAGGGTCCCAGCACTGCTGTGCAGACAGCTGAGGAATGTCTTTCCGTCTTTGCTTCGGACACTTTGCACGGGCGATATGGTGGAACGTGGTCTGGAGCAATCGTACGGGGCTCGTGCCCACACAGGATCTCCTCCTGGTGCTCGTTCAACGCCCTCGTCACTGCTCTGCCTCTCGCCCGGTTGTGCCCGCTCCAGACGCGATTCCCAGGCGGAGAAGGCCCATTTGCTCCACGACTCAGTGCACGTGATGCAATTCCTTTTCTCCCAAATCGGCTGTAGTGTAGCTTGGTACGAATCATGCGCTTTGCTTTTGAGCTTTTCCACGCTGAAAGGAGTGTTTGTTGTAGGAAAGGCAGAGGTAGTGTAAAGAGGTTCTGTGCGTCCATATCTGGTTATTAAAATCTGACAAATCTATTTTCCAGGTTAGGCTCAGGTAGGCGACAGCATTAACATCCAGCTCCTTGGCCTTGTTCAAGTTCCTCTGTTGATGAGTCAACTTGAGAAGCAGGATGTTCTTAGCCTTGGTGTGTTAAGGCAGATTATCTGGAGCTTGTCAGTTTTAGCCCCCAGCAAAGACTGGAATGAAGTTCATTTTGGGAAGTTCTCGCATTTCTTCTGCTTTGGAGATGTGAATGCTGGATAGGCCACAGGCATGTGTCTCCTCCACCTCTCACCCTGCTGCCTGCCCGAGTAAGTGGGTGAAAATTTTCACGCTAGCTTTTGCTGAGTATTTTTCCCCTCCCTGTTGCAGCTGCCTCTGACGGCTCCTTGGAGAACCCAGCAAGTGGGCAGTGCCAGCTGTCCCGGGCCAAGGGGGAGAGCACAGGGCTGCCCTGCGCGGATCCAGTCGGATTCGTGCAGCAGCAGGTCATGGAAAGTCTCCTATTTCTGGACTCTCCAGCTCACTCTCTGCAAGTAAATTCCTGTGAGCATCTTAGAGTAGTTTACAACTGTGTAGTCCAAGCACCTCTGAAATCTGCAGTACTTTCAGCATAGAAGTGTCAGGCTCCTTATCTTAAGATGAGTAGGGCTTGGATGTGCCCCACAAGTCCCACCCAGGCTGGGTTTGAGGAAGTCGCTCTGTCCTGATGACCAGCGGGCACAAAGCTCCAAGCCCGGCCATGGGGCGCAGCGGCGGAAGCCGCCGTCTCCCCAGCACAAACACCCTCTGCCAAGAGGCCTCGCACGTGATAAACTGCCAGGTCCAAACACCTTCCCAGCCTTAAACAGGAACCTGGCGTTTCGTAGTCACGCAGGCTGCTGCCTCCTATGTCCTGGGGCTTAGAAAAGGGCGCCTGTTTCCAGCAGCCGTCCAGGCTGGCCGCCCCGAGCCGCCTCCTTCGCTGTCAGCCCAGCGACTCCGCGCGGGGAAGCAGCTCAGCTGCTCTGCTCTCATCGCTGCCCCCGCTCTGAAACCTTGCTCAGGAAAAGTGAGGGCAGAGTTTTAGGCAATTTTTATGCGCAGTGTGAG
Organism: Crypturellus undulatus; assembly: GCA_013389825.1. Lineage (NCBI taxonomy): Eukaryota > Metazoa > Chordata > Aves > Tinamiformes > Tinamidae > Crypturellus > Crypturellus undulatus. The sequence goes on along the minus strand of VWPW01011329.1, from coordinate 53,846 downwards.
GACTTGAGTTTCCTGAGCCCAAATGATGATTTCATGATTTCAATTTAAGGATAAATCAGTTTCCCCCACCCGCCACCTCCCAAAATGTTTGAATCCCTGTGGAGGGAGAAGGAGGTATTCCCTGGAGAGTCCACAAAATCCTTTTAAAGTTTCTTCTTCCGTGGCAAGTGGTTAGATAGAGCAACTTCAAAAGATGATGGTGTTGAAGTAAGTGTTGAAACAAGGATGAGAGGAATTTCTGATTCTGAAATGATGCTGCAGCCCTCTCAACGTGACAGCTGAGAGTTAAAGCTCACTTTGGCAAGACAGCTTTGCTTTCCAGGCTTCCGTGCAGTGCGAGCTGGTGCTCAGTTCGCCTTTACCTTACATGGAAGCGAGTTGCTCCAGAAAGTTTCTTTAGTGAGTTTTATTTATTTTTTTTTTTCAAAGCAGCCACCCGCCTCTCCGGTACTGGGTGCTTGACCGTGGTGATTTGCAGTGAGGTGTCCTTGACCTGCCATGTGCTTGCCCCGTGCATAAATGCCCCATTTCAAGAGCATATAATAATTTGTAAGCAGAGTTTCGGGAGGCAGAAACAGTGTTGGAATACGTGCTCTTCCCTCCTGCATCTCCGTGCACCGGCCTCTGCTGCAGCACTGGGAAGCAGAAGCCGCTACGAGAGCTGTGCACACTCCCCTTTTTTTCTTTTCTTTTTTTTTTTTTTTTAATCTAAAAATGTCCTGGCTTAAATCCTCTCCCCAGTGCTGTTCTTCCTGCCCATCAAGGATGTGAAAACTATTCATCATTTTTCTGGAGGTTTGTGGGGGTGGCAGTGTCAGTCTGAGAGCAGCAGTGGGTCTAGGGGACCCTACTCCTTACACTGCATTAACCATCTGGCTGCTGCTTTCCTGCCTTGATTTCCCTGTTTTTAAGGCAGGGAGGTCTCTGCAGAGTGGATCCATGGGTGGAAAGTGCTGCCGGAGATACTAAATGTCATCGTTTGAGAGGAAAATGACCTCTAGTTAGCCTGCCCCTTCTTCCTCACTACACCCTGTGTTTGTTTGATAGTGGAAATCTAATCCTTTGGGAAGCATGTATTTCTTCAACAGCTCTGATATGGATAAATAAAAACGTATTCCTCCTCACAAACACAACTTCAAAGCGATTGCGATATGGATTAAAATACACAGACCCCCCTCCTCCCTCCTTCTAGGCAGCAATGCAAAGTTCAAATGGAGCCATTAGCAGTATCTGCAAATATTTGGCAAAAGCAGCCACACTTGTGTAGCTACAGGCAATGAAAGTCCCTGCTCCGAAAAGGGAGGGACGGGGGGAGTAGCCTGTGCTCATCTAATTAGTCAGCGAGGCACAAAGTATGTAAAAGCTCATTATGTATCACCAGGAAAACTTGGCTTGAGAAGTGAAGAATGTGTAGCAGATCTGTCCATGGGTGGGTTCCTTGCCTCCTTGAATCTTCCAACAGGAAACAGCATTTTCTGAAAGCGGCTTCCACATCGTGTAGATGTGTGTGTGTATGCGTGTGTATATATATTATATATAATGTATATTATTTAATATGTTATATATAAAAATATGTACCTGGATCCTGGAGTTCCTCCTCAGCTCTAAGGCAAGGGATGCTTTCACGAATGTTCCTCGTAGGGATTAAGTCAAGGTTGTTATTTTTTGATTCCTGATGAGGCCCGTGGCACTTGTTAATGCCAGTCACAGCCCGCAGACGCAGTGTGGCTGTTGTGGCACTGCCAAACTCCGGCGAGCTGTTGGTCCCACTGCCCCAAGCAGTGGAGCTCGCGCATGAAACGGCTCTTCTCTCTCCAGAAGATTTACTTAAAAACGGGGATTTAAAACAACTTTTTGTAACTTGCCTTTTGCCCTTTTCTTTTAAGCCTTTCAGGGATTCATGTTACATTTTTTGAATTTCTCTGCAACCAAGAACAGTTGAAGCAGTTACATTAGAAATTAAGCCAAGATTCCCACCCAATCAATGTGTCTCAGGAGCTGGAGATTTAGGTAAAGCACCTAAATATAAGTTACAGAAGAAGCAAACCCAAAACAACAGCAAGAAGCCATCCGCCACCCGCCAAGCCCAGAAGCTAAGAAGACAAAACGGAAGGGGAGAGGGGGAGACAGAGGCCCTGAGACGAAGAGACTCGTTCAGTCTTGCAGCGGGGAGAGCGTGTCCCGCTGCAGCCTCCCGCTCCTTCCCCTCACTGACGGAAGGGGAAGGTTTTGCGAGTCTCCAGAGTTGGTAAAGCCAGGAGCAGCAGGGGCAGGGGGACGCCCTCCCCTGGCTCTGGGGAGCTCTTTGTCCAGAGCCAGGGAATGGAGGGATGTTCCTGGGCTATCGGAAAGACCGAATTCTGTGTCCCCCATTTCTGCCGCCTTGCAGGGAAAGTCATGATGAGAAAACTACTTTTTTCTCTCTAAGCCCTGTGCTTGAAGAAGTGGTTCATGTTCCCTGAGATTAAAACCTGGTTGACCTAGTCAGCTTCTCTTTTATCAGAACGGCGTGGCTGTCATTACTTTTCCTTGTTTTCTTTCTCAGCTTTTTATTGCATTTCTGCTAAATACAGAGAACTTGGATGCATCCTACACCCTTCCACATTTTGTCCTCCATTTCTGCCTCCCCCACTTGAAAAGTTCTGGAACTTATGTACAGTTGTGCTGAGAGATCAAGATTTTCCCCTACTCTTTGGTAAGCAAAGACCAAGGCCAGAAACACTCTGTAGTTGTCCCTTAGTAGATACAAAGATGATAATTACTTGAACCTTTTAAGAGGTCTGAGAGGATGTTAATGGTCTGAACAGCTGTGTTTGCAGACGTCCTGTGAAGCACAAGAGGGAGTTGCACATGTTTAAAATGAATTTCAGCCCAGCTTATGGCAGAACTCTCGCAGCAGTGATGAACATTAGCATTCCCCTGCCCCAGCTGCATGGAGTTGAGCTCCCCGCCTGCTCCGAGCACTCCATCCCCTTGCCAGGGCACCAAGACCCTTCATCCTTACAGGGTGGGTATAGCTGCTGTTTGATCCTCACCTTTTTAAGTCAACAACATTCTTATTTTCCAATCAGGGCAATAAATATTTTTGACAGTCCTGTTTTCCTCTTCTGCTTTGCTTTCCTTGAGCTCTGCTGGGGCAAGTTCTCTAGCCAACCGCTCATGGTGAAAAGGAGAAACATCTTGTGACTACCAGAAGTCGAGGCAAGCGCAATCAGATGCTGGAGTTCTGGCTGGGCCCTGCTCAGCCTGGAAAAAAAAAGTCCTCAACTTGGGGGTTACCAGTGCCTCACAGCTACTGCGAGAAGCCTCTGTGCTGTAGAGAAGAGCAAACCACACCGTGAAGGATCTGTAGTACAAGGTGTTTGCTGGTTTCTGTGAGCAAACCTCTGCTCCTCAGTTGCCCTGGCTGATACCTGTGCCTGTCTGAAGACCTTTTTTGTGCAATGTGGGGGACCCATCTCTCAAATGTGCTGCAAATATCCATATATGTGTCTGCTTGCACATACAAATGTGTTTTGTTTTCAGTTTGCAAGTCAGCTTTGTCTTTCCAGATCTTTGATGTGTGAAGTTGCGTATTACAGGGTATTTTTAATGCGTGATTTTTTTTCCTCAGTTTGCATTAAGAGTCTGTCTGGTGGTCTTTGGCCTGAAATCACCTGTTTGCATTTTGTTGACGTGAGGATGCAGTAGGAGTTGTTCAGCTGAATCTGTTGCATCAGATAAATTTGCTTTGAGGATGTGATGACTTTTTCTTCTTTCAGCAAGGTACCAAATATTGAGCTGCCTCACTGTTGATGCTCACATCACTGATTAGATGCTTGTTTTCTCTCTATAAATAGGACTAAGGGGAACTACATATGATACTGGCTTTGAGTTTTGTTTTTTCCCCACAGAGAGTGGGGCATTAGAAAGAGTGTTTTTTCTGTGTTTTTTAGAGAAGTCTTTTTTCCTGGTGAAAGTCGATATGGTAGCAGGGTTTTCCTTCTCAAAAAATGATGTTACGCTCATTGCTTTATAAAGAGAAGGCTGCTGCTTGGATCCCAGAGAGCCCTCTGCAAGGTTTGTCTGGTCAAAGATTGCTTCTGAAAAGTCTTCCAGCCTTTCATGGTGTGACTCCAGCTGCCTGGCCCAGCCGGCTCGAAGTCAGCAGGGCTGCGAGCGGTGTTAGCTGCAAAGCAGAGCAGGAGCCGTGGCAGGAGCGCTGAGCCCTGTTGGGAGCCGGGCTGGCGCGCTTTGCATTGAGCCAACACAGAGAACTAACTTTAGAAAAGAAGCTGAATATTTGTGGTCGTGAAAACTGAAACCAGGTCTCTTTGCAGGTCTTCAAACTTGGGGGAAATTACAGTAAAAAAGAAAAAAAAAAAAACTCTCTGTCAATCAGATTTAGGTAAAGGTGCTGTGAGTACCGTGTGAGGCTGGCAGACGTGTGGGTTAAGCTGAGGCTCCATGGCCTACTAATGTGTTTGAGCTGGTGCTGGTAGTCTCCTACCTGGAGCCCTGCGCAGGCTGCTTTCCTGAGGGGAGGGAGCCTGCCAAGCCTGGCTGCAGTGGGACTCAGCGCCCAAGCGAGAGATGCAGGAGGGAGGGATTTATCTGTGTGAAGGCTCAGTGTGGCCCAGGGTTTGCTCTGAATAGCTGCTGGGCTTCTGCTGCAAATCTCTTAAATGAGCAGGCAGAAGGTGGCTGGAACAGACTGTCTAGCCTTTTTATGAGCTGCCTTTTTTTAATGCCTGAAATGTGGCCAGAGGAATGAGTGGAATATTAGCTGAGGAAGCGAGACTGCGCCTTGACTAAATGTCGGAAAAATGAGCGTGACCATTTATTGGACAAAATTCACAAAGAGAACACTGCAAGTGTAACCCCTAAAAGCAGAGGTTCTTTCTTTCCATTTGTTGGTTCCTATATAAAGGTAGAGGTGAAATGCACTTTTATTGTCTGCAAATGTATGGATAAAGGAGGTACACAAGTACAAATGGGCAAAAAATGGGCTACAAGAAAGTAGCCCAGTGAACAGTACACTGGGAGACAACGGGACTGTGGTCTTAAGCTAAACAAAACAAAAATAAAATAAAATAAATGCTAAGAAGAGAATACTGCCCCCTCTGAGAAGCATTTGTTAATTAAAGGTGTATTCTCTGTTCTTTCAAAAGAGCTGGCTTTGATAAAGATGCCTCATACTGGGATCTCAAGACTGCCATGAGCCTTCGCATTGCTCAGGGTGCGAGATCTGGGTCTTTCTCTTTGATACCTGAGTTTGGTGGTGTTATAAGGTAGTGGCTCTTTGCATCGCGCTAACGAAATTGTGGCATACTGAGGATGTCACGGACTTAAGAAAGCTTTGTGATAGATAATTCACCATATGGTATGGAAGTTGGCCCACTATATTAACACTTCCTCAAGTTTTTGTACTGTGATCTGATGCGTTTGTTTCTTTTTTGTTGTTTTTTTGTTTGTTTTTTGGAGGGAGGGCAGGGCGTGGAATTGAAGTCTGGAATCGTGTAGACTGGACCTAATGGGAAGTCAGATGAAATCTATGATTATATTGTACAGATACTTCTTCTATTCCTAATAGATATATCAACTCTATGAAAAGATTTGGGGTCTTGAAAAGAAGTTAAGATTTCAAGAGTCTATTATGGAATATTCTAAAATGTTCTTACAAACAGTGTCTGTCTAGATGCAGCTTCTGGCTACTTATGGGGGATGCCACAGCCACGAGATGGTTATAACCTATGGATGACAAAGCCAACCAAAACAGATTGTTAATAATTCATATACTTGAAAGTATTCTCAGAAATGTATTTGCAATCTAAAGGTATTTTTAAATTATTTTATAAAATTAATTTTAAAAGATTTTTACATTTTTTGTGAATTTGAGAAATTTAAGGATTCTTTCTCTTCATTCACCAAAATGAAGTTTATTTTATATCGTTCCACACTGCACTATCCTCTGGGGCTTGAATTGGGGTTCAAATTTCCAGAGTTACCTTTTTCCCTCATTAAATCAAGCTAAAGAAAATGCAGAGTAGTTTTTTGTTATGGTTATGTTTGCGGCTTATTAACATAATTGCGCCAAAACTGGGATTGAAGTTTCTTGTTTTATAACAACGTTGCGGTTCGAAGTGGCCACCGCAGCTGGTGGCTTGTCTGTTTGCAATGCGTTCCATATGTGCCGGGACCGCAGCGGCGAGGAATTTGCAGGGTGCGCGTCGGAGTGCAAATAGTGGAGGTGGGAAGCGCTCCTCTCCTGCTCTGTTTATCCCGAACGAAGTCCTTGGTCAAGCCAACTGCCCAGCCACAGCAGTGGCCTCGGAGGAGAGGACGAACTGCACAGGCTGCTGTGGGCAAGGGCCCTGCCTGACTCCCTGCCGCTCAGTCTGAACTGACACGGAAGGACAGTGCCGTCGTGTCTCAAAATCACAGCCGCCGCTTATCTGCTTCTGTTGGGAGGTAAATGAGCAGCCTAAACCTTTACCTCTGGCTCAAGAGCTCTGCAGTACGTGGAGCCAAGTGCTCAGAGCTATGAGCCAGAGGACAGTCAGGTCAAAGGGTTTCTACCTAGGAAGCATTTTGGAAGGTTTTGCAGCAGCAGCAATGAGAAACGCTGTTTTTTTTACCTTTATGTGACTCTGAAAGAAACAGAGATAACAACTTGGCAAGTTTTGCTACTAGGGGGTAGTAATGAGAGAGGAGTTAATACTGTTTAAATTGCCACACTTCAGCTTTTCTTGGCTAGAAGACAGTAAGGTTTTTAGTCTGTTTTGTTTAACACAAAAATACTTTCTGCAATCATTTTTCTTCAGCCATTTAACTGTTTTCACAGAAGTAGATCTTGGGTTCATTTTCAGGTAGAATGTGAATATTTTTATAATATCAGTTATCCGACTCCTAAATGAAATATCTTTCTGCTGGACCGTTGACTTCTCCCATTACATCTGGCGTGAAGCCTGTTCCAGAGAGCTCCTCTTTCTCCCGGGCCCTGCTCCGTATCTCCCGGCTGTGGTAGCTCCATATCTCCTGCTCCCTCTCTCCCATATTTGTGGTTGCAGTAGTTGGGGATTTCTGTGAACCGTTAGTAAAAAGCTGTCGTTTCTAATTAAAGCTAAATCCCATGATTATTAAATTGACCAGTCAAGGAGACTGATTTTTAAAATTACTTTATTTATTGCCTTGCTCCAATTAATAATTTTGAGTGTAGAATTTTCCTGTTTTAACAAGGTTAAAATAATTATCTTTAACATAGTTTGAAAAATTGCTTTCAAGATTAAATTTAATGGAGCATATTTTGTTTGTAAATCTAAGAGCTTTTGTTGCATTCTTTCCAGATGTAGCCAGTGCGTGCTCACTTTTTTGTTTAAAAATAAATGTTATTTCAGGTATTTCTTACAGAGTTTCAGATTTTCAAAGAAATTTAGCAATGATTTCTTTAAGTTTTTTTTTTTCTAACAGTCAGAAGTTCCATCGGGTTTAAATAAAGCTCACACATATGTTTCTGATTAATTTGCAAGCTTGCTGTAGGGATATGGGAAAATGGACTGCTGAAGAGACTGCCAGTATTTTTCTTTCATTTAGAATGCAGGCTCTTGTGTTTCTAAGCTATATTTTCTTAAAGGTACTCGCACAAAGCCATGGCATGGTCATGCCTTTGCGTTACAGCAGCACAAAAGCTGCAGCCAGGCTGTACTCGAGAGTTGTGCTGTTTGCAAAGGTGCTTGAACCTTGCAAGATGCTCGTGAGGAGAGATGGGTGCATGGCGTGTGCTCATTCCCCTTTACTCGCGAGTGTGAGTGCTGCCAATGTGCTGGAGCTCAAGCACAGAGACCGTCGCAATATGGACACGCTTCCCCTTCTCATTAAAGTCAGAAGGTAGAAAACACTCTGCTTGTTTGACTGTTTCCAGTGTTTCTTTCCAGTTGACTTTAATTTCTTGTTCTCTTTAGGATTTTCTAATAAGCTATTCAGTTGGAACTTAAAAAAAGGCATCTGGGGTCAGGCCAAAGTCCATCTACCTAAAGTCCCTTTACCCCAAGCCCCTGATTCCACCTCTGAACGAAACCAGGTAACTCCAAAAGAGCAAAAATTCTTTATATTAACATTAATGACATTATTCACTCCTGCTCCAAATGCTTTTCAGTTCAGGGGCTTTCCCTTGATGTGGCAGGGCAACAGATGACCCAAATAGTTGGAGAACCTTGTGGCTAACTGTTTAGTGAGCAGCTTTTCCATCTTTGCCCTATATCTGGTTTAAAATTTACTGCAAACGAGTTGGGTTAACTGCACTAAATCAGAGCATGTAGTATGTGAGCTGTGTAGAAAGGAGCATCCTTTTAAAAACAAGCCCTCTACTCATAATAGTGACTGTTGCTTCATGGTTCTTTTCTGGCAAGTTCAGTCTCCCATAGTATCAGGCCTTCAGTGCGGGATATAGTGTCATTAATGAATCCTGTAGAAATTCTTACCATTTAGATTCACTGAGGATTTTTTTATTTCTCCTGAAATCAACTGATTTTCAAACGAGTCTTTCTGGACTGAGGAGGAGAATGTTGCAATCGCTGTTTGGAAAGACGAGGTTCTCTCCTTCCCCAGGCCTTGCAAGGTCATGGGATACAGGGCAGAATGATAAATCTCAGAGTGCAAAGAGGGGAGTCCTTGCCTCCCCTGCAAGGTCAGGGAAAGGTGCTGGTGTTTTCTCCTGATGTCAAGCTCTCCGCTTTTCAACTGTGGGCTCCGAAAACTGAACCTGACATTGGGGATTTCTGGCGGTGCTGGGGAGGCTCTCTGGTGGGCAGGTTGCGCGTGAGGTAGCGGGTGGCTAGTTATTGATGCTTGGCTTTGCAGATGCACCCCATGGGTGGCTCGGTTGTGTGTGCAGTTTCCCCAGTTTTATCCCCTTTTCTTTGGTGTCCAGCTGGCTTTTTTTTTTTTTTTTGTCTTCAAGCTCTCTTGGCTTCACAATAGATATGAGCTGGTGGGAGGCATTTGCATGGGAATAAGGAAGTGCACAACCTTTGTAATTTGTTTCTAATTAACCATCAGTGCCTTCGGGTGCAGTGGTCTACGGGTACCCGTAGTTCTTCAGTTAGTTAATGTATTATTTAAGAATGTGGCTCCCAATTAATTTGAAGTATAAAATCACTCTTGCTGCTCACTAAAAGGAGTTTCTGGCTGTGTTTGCCCTGGTCTGTGTGGCATATGGGGTCTCTGAAGGCCCATGGCAAACCAGAGCAGGGAGCTGATCCAGCTGTGGAATAACTCGGCCAGGAAGCTTTATATTTTTCAGTGCCCCGCTTGCCATGTGGCCACACAAGCAGTGCTGACATAGCAGGAAGGTGGCAGTTTGAATACTGGAATGAGGGGCCCGGGGCAAGGTGGCCTCTGCTTGAACTGGCCTGAGCAGTGCAGCCTGTCAAAAGCTACGCTGTGCCCTGGAAGAAAGCTCAGCTTGGCTCTTGCCTTTGCTCTTGAGAAGCAGTCTGAGCAGACAAGGCAGGGGGCAGGAAAAGGGATGTTTCACCCGTGTTCTGCAGGTGAAGTGACTGCTTTTTGTGCCAGGAGAACGGCCTCATGCTGCTTCCCCTTCTGTGGAAGCATGCTGAGCTCATCCAGTGAAAAAGCCATTTGAGAGCAGGGCTGGCAGTGACAGCTCACGTAGCTCTAGGGTCAGTGTGAGGAATGTAACGTGCAGGACACGGAACTGACGCCTGAGCTCCAGAGCCGGCCGCGGCGCTGAGGGGAGGGTCAGTGTGCTGGTACACACTGCTCTGTGGTGTTTGCCCCGCAAAGGCAACTGAGCCTTGGCTGCAGGGGTGGCACCTTCCCTACACAACATCACAAAGTACATCCAGTACTGCAGCCTTTCGGGACAGGGACTTCTGCCTGGGATTGGGTTTCCTGTGGTGAACCCAATGGAGTGAGCTTCAGAACACCCTCTGAGGTCTGTCTGCTTTGGCAGGTTTTGGCCTGAGAAGGAAGGGGAGCTTTCTTTAAAAATAACCGAAAGTTATGCTGATCAGAAAGCCTGTGTTTTTGCATTTTAATGATTTGCAGGGACCAAAGAGCATCTGCTTAACTACGTTTCAGCAATAAACTCTGCACAAATTACTAATATTAACTGTAAATGGGATTGAATTTTATAAGCAAGAATTATTGAGTGTTTCCAATAAACATGATTGATGGGACTGCTTACCTGAAGTGGCAGCAGAGTATAAGCATCTCTCTAAGGCAGGAAGAGAAAAGTCTTGTCGGGATCTGTTCTTTCAAATGGTAACACTGCAGTTGTGGGGGGGCTGTGTGCGACAGCACTTGCATTGCAGGGATACCTGCTTTAGTTGTGCAGGAGCTAGCAACATTAGTGCAGTATCTTAGCTGAGGGCTGGTACATCTGCCTGTGGACGTGCTGGTTTGGGTTTCTGGGTTTCCATGCATGGTTTTAACTCGTGCTGTGTGGAAATATGCCCTGCATGCTGACATGGAAGACTGGATTTACTGTATTGCTTGTAATGCAGAATTCCTAGAAAGGGTGAGAGGAGGAGGCAATTGTGGGCAGAATTCAGGGTTTACTTCAGCCAGGAGGCTTCATGAGATAAGGAACTGAATTTTTTTTTTTCTAGACGCACTCAGAAGACCTTAGACTTTCATTGCCTTCCTCCCAGGAGGCATGGCTGCTGCCTGGCCGTAGTGCATTAGTATTTCATACGTCTCCCTCTGATATAAATACTCATTTAATGAACATGCTTTGGTTCCATTTCCAAGGAATTACTGAGGAGTTGCATGAGGCTGGGCTAATCCAACATTAAGTGGGATGCAAGCATCCATGCTTTGAAGTGTAGTGCCACGTATAGAGGGGTGAGACAACTCATCTAGGGTCTACTCTCTTACATTTTGATTTCCAAGGGGGTTTCCATACTTGATACTTCTGGTGACTTGAGCCATATCGGATTCATCATTTGGTTTTGTGAAGCACCATTCACACGTGTCTGCTGCAATGTGAAAAGGGTGGAAGACCTACAAGTGGCTGCATAGTGATGAGGTTAAGAAAGTGAATATGTTGTGAATCTCCAAGGCAAAAATGGGAAGCCAAATTCGGGGCAGGAGTTCCCACTGCACACGACAAGACACTTCCAGCTGCATCTTAGCTTGCTGTGGACAGAAGCTGACTGCATGAGATCTAAGAAGACCTAGATGTATATTTAAAGTGAAGATGGGACCTCAAGAGGGAGTCATGGCTACAGCCATGTCTCAGTCACTCATTGTCTGTAAGATAAAAGATGATGCCTGAAGGAGTTTGGTTTTATTTTAGTCAACATATATTTGATTAAGCAAACACACAGGAGAAAAACAGCACTGGTTAAATACATTTAGAGTAATTTTGATTTCTTTTCAAATTTAAGTTAGCATGACGACTTGCACGGGGAGACAATCTTTTCCTTCAGAAAGACTGAACAGGACTGCTGCCATTCTGTACTTTAAGGATAAACCAACTGTAGTACATTTTCTTGACATCCTTTTGACTTTTTTGGAGATTTTGAAACTTGGTTATTGAAACTGCTGCCTTGTTTTTCATATTCAAATATTTTGCAGATATTATTTCTCTTATCAAGCTGGCTGTAGTTTTAAAGTCTGTTTTATATTGCAAATATAGGTTAGAAATATAAGTATAGTTCCATTTTGTTAGGAGTACAGCATGGTAAATATTTACATGGTATATCATTTTCACAGAGTTTTAGGTGTCTATACTGTTGGGAAAATGTTTAGAATTGAGAAGGAGAGGATACAAATTTGGTACAACTATTTAAATCACTTTTCAAGAAAAGGGAAATTGATGAAGAAGCAAGAAGAATTAAGCTGTTTGTTTTTTCAATATTATAGTAAAAATGTTAAATTCTTCCTCTTTTCCGAACTAGTTAGCTGGTTGTTCAGAAGTTGGAAATGCAAATTGTTTTCATAAAGGATATTAGCTAGATTGCAGAGTTGTTGTATGCTCTTAGTTAAATTTCAAACGGTGGTCAAGGTTTCAGAACAAAAAAAAAAAAAAAAATGTTTACAGAGGTAAGATTTCCCTGAAGTGTATTAAATCAACAAATTCTACTTAAAAAATAAAGCTGAAATACATATTCAGTACATCTTCCATGCACAGCTATAAGGTCTTGCAACCAGTTGCTGTAAATTACTTTGAGAAAGCTTGTGTTCGACATCTTCCCCTTTTAAGGAGTGCAGCGCGCCACAGCGTTGCAGTTCCTGGTGAGGAGAGAGGAGTTGCAGAACTGACCAGCTGCACCCCTAATCCTTTGATATCCTGTAAGCAGAACAAAGTTCTGGAAATGTCAGGCTCCTGGAGCAGGCCCTTCATATGGAGGACATTAGCTAGTGCTCGATTGGATTCATAAAACGTAGACGAGTTCAAGATCGCAATCATGTCAACATAAGCTTGCCAACAAGCAGAAATCCATCCATTGATCTGTCTCTGTTAGAGCTTGTTATGCTTGAGTTTTGAAAAGCTGTCTGCAAATGCAATGCTAACTCTGGAACTAATAAGATTTTGTGAAGGTCTGGGAGAAAATCAGGTGTGGTAGTTCTAGTGATTTCATATGAGAAATATGAACAGAATTACAGTGCAAATAAATAACTGTCTCATATGGCGATAATACAAGCATAAAAGCTATTTATTTTGAGGGAAGCTAACCATTCCAATGGATATATAGGAAAACAAGAAATCACTGTAAACTTGATAGGACTCTGTGATTTACATAATGCAAATTCATGTTCTATTATGTTTAGCTTTGTATTTTTTTTGAACAAGTGACATTTAACTGACTTACATTCCTTTGGAAGTGAAGATTTTTAATTTGTATGAGACAGAACAAATTGAGAAAGGAAATATTCTGGAGCTGTAGTTGGTTTTTGCAACAAACAGTTTTGGAGTATCTACTCAAAAAAGCAACATCCCTGCAGTTCTGATCAATTACATATGATTTTATACCCATTTTAGTGTACTCATTTCATTGGCCTAGACTTATTTTTTCAAAGATACATTTGTCAAATTTAAGTAAGCTTCCCTCATTTTCACCAAAAGCACCCTGTATTTGATTATGTGATGCATAAAAAAAATAAAACTGCTAACCTGCTGGTAGCTCCTTCTGCCATGTAGCATCTTGGCTGAAGACTGTGCACCTCAATGCTGATGTGGTCTGAGGAGTGTTCAGCAGCATGTGTTCCACACACCGCTGGCCCCTTCTGTCTTTCAGCATGCAAACAGTGGCCTGAAAGAATCAGATACATTTAGGAAAGAATTAGTAACTCCAGATGTTTTGATCAATCAGGTTTTTGATGCTGTTATTTCCTCCAGCTGAAAATACACCGATTCCTGGGGCCATGATTTTCCGAGGGGGTATTGGGCGTCTCGGACTTCGTGCTGTCGTCTGCACTTTTGACTTTACTAGACTTGCTTTTTCACCTGGTTTCTTAACACAAGCTGCTTCAACCCACGAATGAACCCACCACTCTTGAAATCTCTTGAAACGCAACCTTATAATTGAGTTGAATTAAAACATGGTAAGGGAATAGTGTTCTGGGGTATCTAAGGCATAAGCGAAGGGGATGTTAGCAGTTGTTCCTGCGTAGTCGGTTCTTATCAGAACTGCTTTTGGAGCCTGACTGAGGCATGACTGGGTTCCCAGCTAGGTCACTGGGCAATGTTGTAAATCTTGTCCAGTTCTAGCTCCGTTTTGAAGGGGTCTACATGAGCTCAGGGAGCGGTTCTGGGACAGGTTTCACTTGGGGTACCTGGAGAGTTGGCCACAGCCTATGCGAGTGCAGCACTGACCGCTTCTTCCCTTGAAAGGCCTGGGCATCTGGCCTGCTTTGGGTCTGAAAGCTGCTTCTGCCAGGCAGGAGATGCAGGCCCCCCTGCACCCCAGGAGCTGGTAAGGCTGCCAAACAGTGCAGAGGCTCTTCACGGGCCCGCCGCAACACTCCTCGCCGAACATCTGGAAGTGGCTTTGTTTTATGAGCAAAACCACCAGCCAGATGCAGCCATGGAGAAATAACTTGTCCTGCTGTGTCCTCAACGGGGTAAAATGTCATGGGAAAAGGGTAGATGCCTCCCAGAGAAAGGAGGAAGGTCTGTAAGAAACGGGCAGTATTTTGTCATTCTGTGCCTTTGCAAATTGTGATACTTGCTAGGTTCGGTATCTGCTGTTCTGCAGCGGTGTTTTGCTCTTGATGTTGTGTAGGTTCGTTCTGCATGGACCTTGCTTCGCAGCTTATCCCAAATGCACATAGGTGCCTGCAGTTGGACTGGTTAAAGAAAAGGTAGGGTTGATGAAATGTATAGAAAAAAAATGACTGAATTATTTGCAATTGGCAACCGGCAGGGATACTTAAACAAGGTGATAGTCCAGAAAATAATAGGAATTATTTGTGGCTAGAGCACACCTTACCTGACATGAGAGAGATCCAAGAAGAGTCATGCTAGAATGTTTAATCCATGCCATGCAATGACAACAAAACACCACTAACTGTATTTACGGTGTATCTTCTACAAGTAGCCTAAATGTTGTCAAGATGGACTGGAGTTATCGCAGGGCAGCTTTTAAAAATCATATATCATCTCGCAGAGTTGAGAGCAGTGAAGAGTTATTTTCTAGATTCTCATTTCTGCCCTGAGTGCTTGAGCCGACAGCTTTCTTAAAGCTCGAGCAGTCTGTTTTTGTAGAAAACAGCCAGATAAGTTTTCCTCCTCTCTCCCTTTCTTTGGTGATAAGTGAATTTTGATACTGTTCATTTTTAATTTTATTCTTTTTGTTTTCTGCTTGCCAGCTTCTGCCAGTACGTGCCTAGCATTAAGTCCCTCCAGGGTGAAAAAGGAGGAATGCACTTTTATCCTGGAGCACTGCTGAAAGGTGGCTCCACTTCAGCTGTTGGAAATGTTAACGAATGGCTTAGACTCAGCTGAATATAGACTGTGGAGCAGCCCGTTCCCAGCTGCTTCCCTCTGGGGCTGTGTTTGTGACCTGTTGGAGTTTGCTGCTTCTCTCCCTCTGTAGCCNAATTTTGATACTGTTCATTTTTAATTTTATTCTTTTTGTTTTCTGCTTGCCAGCTTCTGCCAGTACATGCCTGGCATTATGTCCCTCCAGGGTGAAAAAGGAGGAATGCACTTTTATCCTGGAGCACTGCTGAAAGGTGGCTCCACTTCAGCTGTTGGAAATGTTAACGAATGGCTTAGACTCAGCTGAATATAGACTGTGGAGCAGCCCGTTCCCAGCTGCTTCCCTCTGCTCTGGGGCTGTGTTTGTGACCTGTCGGAGTTTGCTGCTTCTCTCCATCTGTAGCCATTGAATAAACTGTGTTTTTATCTTAATGAGTTAAACAGCAGAGCAAGGTGTTGGAGTTGGCTTTGCTGTTTGCCGGGAGACCTTCTGTATGGGAGCCGAATCACTGCTCTTGCGCGGATGTGCCTGAAACACAGGCTGGCTGCATGAATCACCCTGATGTGTAGAATTTAATTGCATTGTTTTACTTTAATCTTCTTCAAAGCACCGAGAGCTTTTGAGTGTTATATTTGGAAATATTCATTAAATGGTTTTACATATGCTGCAGCAGCATGTAAGCAAAATCACACCTTATCACCTTTTTGCGCTTTCTGCTAATTCAGTTCATTAAGGCGTTTGATGTTGATTTTATATTGCCTGGGATGGATTTTACCTGTACATGGTGATGCCTCAGTAAAAGATTTATCACTGAAGGCTGAAGAGTAGTCGGCGGCCTCCGTCTGAGAGGGCCTCATGGTGCTTTATTTGGAGAGCACAGCAGATTTAGTGCTGCATTTATCCCTTGACCTGAGTCAAGGTCCCTTTATGAGTTACAGAAAGAGGAAGAAATTCCTGAGTACCACAAGCCTCTGCTGGCCTCAAGGTGTTTTAAGGAAAAGTTTTGCATAATGGCAGGGGAAAGGAAATCATAAAATAATGTGCTGGTACCACCTAAGAATGGTGTTTAAAGCCAGGGGCCTTCCTCCTGCTCTAGGGCATCTTCCTGCTCAGGCAGGTGCACCAGCACCAGTGCTTGGGCAGCCAAACATTGAACCAGGTCAATATGCTGACTCTGACTGACAGCTGTGCCCCCAAATCCTGTTTATTTTCATGGAACGGCTCTGTGCATGGGCTCGCTATGCGCTCCAGCAAGCAGCTTGTGCAGCCTCAGTGCAGGGCAGAGCAGTAGCGCAGCTGCCTAAACTGAACGCAGCTCTGATCTGCAGTTCTCTGATTGCACCTGATCTGACCTGCTCTCTATGGGACAGTGTCCTTAGGTACTTGCACCTTGCAGAGAGCTTCTTAATGCACTTAAGCTTTTTGTTGCTAAGATGATCCTTCCTCCTGAATCCTGCATGCCCCTCGAGAGCTTCGCTTGGGCTGCAGTCGGCACCACTGCAAACATTAAATGGTCAGTTAATGTATAAACTCCTTGGTATGCATCCTTGTGGTTTCGGTGCGAGGACTAAAGAGGAGGGGAATCTCTGGGAAGATGGATGACAGGAAAAATCAAAGTCGAAAATGCACCGGATGGGTAGGGTTTGTCTGCAAGATTGGTCTCGCACCCTTCTACAAGGTGGATGAGGTATCTCCCATTTTTGCTCTCCATTCCCGTGTGCTCCCTCAGCGGTACAGCGCGGGACTCGCTCTTTCCTGGGACAGGACAGGGCTAGATTGCCCAACAGGCTTTTCGTTTCGTAGCTTCAGCGACTGCGACCGTGCGAGTTAACAACATGCACAGATGTGCGCGAGTATAAATAACGTCTGCGCCTGCACCCTTGGATGCAATCCGAGACCGGCGTATTCTAGCAGACAGGGCCAATATTTGAAATATGCTTTTTCCCGCCCTTCTCTGTAAAAGCAAAGAGTTTGCAATGTGCCAGCTTGATGGCCGTGCCGCCGATGCCGCGTGGTGTTTGCGAAGGAAGCTGTGGCTTGTGCGCTTACCGTGGCACCGGTTTGGCTCGAGCACCTGAGTATGCACAATGAACTCTTGAACCTGCAGTATTGCCGCTGGGATTGATACTGTTTTAAATAAACGAGCATTTGGGGTTTGCCTGGACATGATGTAATGAGATAATTGCAGAACCATTTGGCTTTTAACCGCAGACATAACCTTTTTTTTCTTTTTTTTTAATGTACTCCATTTAGCTTAACTAAATAAAAAGACATTAATCTTTAGTCCCTACTACTTTGCCCAGTAGTAGAGAAATTTTATAGCTTGATTGGTTGACACACAACTTCCCTCAAATTTAGGAATGTCACTGTAGTTTTTAACAGTCTCCAGCAGGAGGCTTTTTGTCTGCAGGGAATCCTTGGATTTCTTTACCCCCTTCTCAGTTCCAGGGTGGCCGGGAAATTTCTCGGTGCTTGCAGGCAATGCCTATGCACGTGTTCTCTAGTGCTTAGTCTTTACGTTTTTTTTTAATTAACAAGGGAAAAAAAAAAGAGTTGAAGAAAATAATTAAGCCCTTTCCTTGAACAAGAGTACAAAAAAAGAGGTGCTTGCTGATTCTTAGAGCATCTTTAGGGGTTGATTCCCTAGAGGTTTTTGCTTCTAACATTTAAAAATTTGATCATTTTCTTGTTTTGGACTTGGTATTTGCTGTCTTGCAAAGTTCATGTTATAGTGTGTGAGCAAATTCACATAAACTGTTGGATGGTCTAAAAGTTCTTAGGAAGCTGAGGTTTATTTGAATCATGTTGGAAAATAGAGAGTCTTAAGTGTGGGGGCCCTTTTTTTGTTTTTAGTATGGTAGTGAACTCCATGCACTTAAATACATTTAACATAGAGTTATTGTAGCTATAAGTTTTAAGAAGTAGGGCAGAGAGGGGTCTGGGTTTTGTCGCCTCCGTAGACGGCACTAATAAAGATATTTAGGGCTTGACGGAGGTGATCGCTGTTTCGAAGACTGCGAAGATCAGTCTGGGAATCTCTTCCCTTCTGTGTCAAGCAAAGTGGGGTTGCCCAAGGCTGTGGTAGTGAGAAGCATGTGCCTGTCTGAGGGGCTTGCCCCATTGCCACTGTCCTGAAACTGCCTTCTAGGAAGGCAGATTGGTATCAGTCAATACTTAGCACCTGAAACATCTTTTTTTTATCACAAGAGCGAGAAAATGGTAATTATTTTATAGTAAAAGCTGCTGTTTTAGGAAGCAGTTCCACCATGTGCAGTTTCTATCTGGTCATCTTGTGATTAAAAGGATTTTAATGATCCTCATGGTGATGTGGCAAAGCCCCTTCAGCAATTTGTTGTTTTGGGGGAGAATTCAGCAGGGAGACCAAGACATGGATGAAGATGAAGGATCCCTGAACGTCACCCCCATCCCCCAAAGCCATGCCACGGCCTCGGCAGGTTTGATCTGATGTCCTGGTGTGCGGCTTTTGCAGCGGGCAAGGGGTGAGATCACCCACCTGCACTCTTGTCATTCCATCCATTTCTCTTTGAAGACACCTACAACTGTGTTGCTTTTAAGGCGTCCTTGTGTGACAACAGAGGAGTTGTCAAAATATGATTAGTAGCATCTTTTTAATTGCAGCCATGGTAGAACTGATTTTTTTTTCCCCTTTTTCCTTATGTCTCACAGGTCATAAACATTGATGGAACAATGAGGAAAACGCTGCTGGAAGATAAGCTTCCCCATATATTTGGGTTCACGCTGCTGGGAGATTACATCTACTGGACGGACTGGCAGAGACGAAGCATTGAAAGGGTGCACAAGATCAGGGCCAGCAGAGACATCATCATCGACCAACTGCCAGACTTGATGGGCCTCAAAGCAACGAGCGTCACCAAAGTGTTTGGTAAGCACAGGCAGTCAGAGGCTGGATTTAGAGGAGTTTCTGTATGGGTTTGCTTCCATTAGGGAACTTATTAGGACTTGCAATGGGAACAGCCATGGTCTTGCATGCCTTAGTGATTTTAAAAGAATTTTTTGTGCAATTGGGAAAACATAGTATTTCAAAAGAAGCGTTTGCTTCTGGTTTTTATTGACTCTCTACCTAAGGCCACCACGGCTTCTGAATTTCCTCCTGTCTCCAATGCGTGGGAAGTCTGGTGTCCATACTTCCAGGGCTCAAAAAATTCCTCCATTTTCTGTTGTTCTTTTCTTGCAGTACAACATCCCACTGTTCTTCAGTGAGCAATATCTTGCTCACTGTGTCTTGCCTTTGGAGTAAATCACGGGTGTTGCCAAGCAGATTGAATTCCCTCAGGCTTCTGTTACATCTTGTGACAGGGAAGACCGCAGATCCGTCTGCTACCTGCTAGACAGGAGTCTGGCCATGGCAGTAAATGGATTAACGGGTTGACTAGCAAAATAACTGATAATAACTGCAGCAGAATGACACACAGCATGTTGCCAAATTGCACCGTGCCAGTACGTGGATTTTCCAACCTTTCAGGAAGTTAGACTTCAAGCATAATAAACTCTTCATGCTGCAACTTGATATGGTGTGAAAGGGGTTATTCCTAACAGCAGTAGGTGTCACGGCACCACCAGGGCACCGCAAACTGTATTTCATACCAGCCACCCCAGCAAAGTCAGGACAGTAGCTACAAGGGTGGTCTTGAACTCATGCTCCTCTGTAGAGCAGGAAACTTCCATACCCAGGCCTCAGAGCTTTGGGTGCGCCTGAAAAGGGGTGGTCTGGGAGGGAGCCCGGCTCTTAGAAATTTTTCTGTCTGGTTGGTGGGTCACCCGGGCAAACCCATTTGATCCATTCATTTCAAATGGTTCTACACAAACCTGTATAAGCTAAAGCATCAGTCTGAAACATTCCGAAAGGGAACATGAAAAGAAACCTGGGTGAGACTGATCTTGGAGATTTCCTTGTGGTGGCAGTTTTAAATAGTTGAATCCCTGGTTACTGCTGATGGAGAAATGTGCTCCTTTGTCTTTAAACACTTGTTTCTACTCTCACAGCCCCTACCCAATTAGCTGGTTTTGTTCATGTGGAGAAAATTAAGTGTGAAACTGTAGTGATCTTGTTGGAATTTCTCCTGCTAATGGATCTCAGCATTAAATGAAGTAGCTGGGAAAGAAGGGCAGTTACCTAGCCCTGTGTGTCAATGAACCTGAGCACGTTTTGACTGACACTTTCAAAGGGATAAAGCCCTTAGTTACTTGGTCAAAAATAGCCAGGTTAAACCTACACGTAGTGTTAAATTCTTTTGAAAATTAAACTGCATTTACATTCAGCCTTCCCCTTCCTCTTTTTTCCTTTCCTCTTCAATGCACCAATATCCATTTCATTTTGTTTTTAAGGAACTAATCCCTGTGCGGAGAACAACGGAGGCTGCAGCCACCTGTGTTTCTTTACACCCCAGGAGACCCGGTGCTCCTGTCCCATCGGCCTCGAGCTGCTGAGTGACATGAAGACCTGCATCATTCCTGAAGCCTTCTTAGTGTTCACCAGCAGAGCAGCGATTCATAGGATTTCCCTCGAAACCAACAACAATGACGTCGCTATTCCTCTCACTGGAGTCAAGGAGGCATCTGCGCTGGATTTTGATGTGTCCGATAACAGGATCTATTGGACTGATGTTAGTTTGAAGGTATTACTGACAGGCGCGTGCCCCAAATAGAAAGTCACGGGGCAGTTCTTTTGATCTAACAAAGGTCCCTGTTACATGATCTGTCATGCAGTTGCTCATGTTGTCATTGACTCGCATCCAAGGAGACTCTTGGGGATGGAGACAGTTGTATTGTTGAAGGCACAGTTGGGAGATGGGCATGGTCCCACTTCAAATAAAACCCCATGTTGGTGGCTGCTTGTGCCGAACATCTGAACCTTGGGTGCTGTGTGTTGCATCCATAGACAGATCTATTGTAGCAGAGCTGCACTCATGCCACGTAGCAGGGAAATTGAACCATCACGCTTGGCAACCTTCTGAGCTTGCTAACCCGCTCCAGCTTGGACTTGGAAGACAACCTTATTCAGTACTAATATTTGGCAAGTGAACCTTGAATTAGTTACTGTGAGCCTGTGGCTCCAGCTTGGTGCGATTCAGCTCCTCAGAGGAGGCCAGGGAGCCTAGTGCTCTCCACGCCGTGCCATGCCCCCAGTTCCAAGTCGGAGCGTTCCTAGCAGTCTGAAACTCAATGTGACATGTCTGGTTCATATCCAGGTACATGCTTAAACGAGCATGTTCCATTCATCAGTGTCACTTAACTTCTTAAAGTGAATGAAGTAAGGGTAGAAAATGGGGACTCAGTTCCTCTGTTCAGCCTCTTACTAGGCTTTCTGTGAGCAGTCGGAGTTTCCTTGCCGGCGTGCCTTGGCCATAATAGGGCAGAGCTCACTTGTGGTGACTGCGGTGCTGGTGCAGTTTCCAGAGCCTCTCCAAAGACTAATGAGGGCTGCACTTCAGCACTAACAGTGCCGTCCGTGGGGCAGATACTTCTCCTCTAAGAGAGTGATAAATTAGTGTGCTGCAGACACCGTTACTAAATAAATCCCCCTCAAAGCATGTGGAGAACTGCAGCCAGGGCTGCCTTAACCATTTATAGTGGAAAACACCTTTCTTCCACCAAATCCAGGAGTAGGTTCCAGCGTCACTTTGCGCAGAACTGGAAGGCATTTCAGCTGCTTGTGACCTCCCGAGTCATCCAGTATTTTCACACATGTGAAGTGAGATGTGTTCCCAGGACTTAAAGGATTAACTGCTTTTAAAAAATATATTTCTTTCTTATATGCAAATGGAAGAGAGGAAGAAAGGGCAAGGAAGAATGTGCAGATGCATAGTGCTTTCTGAAAATCAGGTCCTTTAAGATGTCTTGGCCTGGTCATCAGAAGCTGCTAGCTTTTCTGAAAACAGAAGCCTTTTTATCTTGAGAATTGATACATCCTTTTTGACAGCAGAAACTTGTTTTTAAAAATGTAACACTGATTTATTTTTATCGCTTCTTTTTGTACGCTTAACTTCCTGTTGATTTTGGTGGGGTATCCATAAAGCACCATAGTAATCTTAGACAATTTTTTTCCAGACCATAAGCCGAGCTTTCATGAATGGGAGCTCTGTTGAACATGTGATTGAGTTCGGACTAGATTATCCGGAGGGGATGGCTGTGGACTGGATGGGAAAGAACCTCTACTGGGCAGACACTGGAACCAACCGCATTGAAGTGGCCCGCCTGGATGGCCAGTTCAGGCAGGTGCTTGTATGGAAGGATTTGGACAACCCAAGGTCTTTAGCTCTCGATCCTACCAAAGGGTAAGGAGCTCAATTATTTTTCTAAGCTTTGCTTGCATCTCCTTGCCTGTCTCTGCATACTTGGTGTTTCCAAAGCTCTGTTTCCTCAGGATTTTTGAAACATGATAAATGCTTTACAAATTCCACAATCCTCTGGGCTGTCATGGAAAATTAAGAATTATCAATCACGTTTTCTGTCTTTGTTTGACAGGAGTGTGTAATATACATAGTCATATAGGTTACTCCCATTTGTTGTAGCTGAACTACAAACAAATTCAGCAAAATGAGGCCGTGGAGCTTGGCTCTGTGTCAGCTCGCTGCCATAACCCTTTCCTTGCGCGTGCCGCTGCAGGTACATGTACTGGACGGAGTGGGGCGGCAAGCCCCGCATCGTGCGGGCTTACATGGACGGAACCAACAGCATCACGCTGGTGGATAAAGTGGGTCGTGCCAATGACCTGACCATCGATTACGCAGACCAGAGGCTGTACTGGACTGACTTGGACACGAGCATGATCGAGTCGTCGAATATGCTAGGTAATGCGCGCTCACACCAGCCGCTGCTTCTAAATACGTGCAGGGAAAGCAGAACCAAGCACACGCTGTCTTGGTGACAGCTGTACGCCAGCCCCGGCTTACAGTGCATCATTTGCTGCTCCAGCTGCAGTTAAAACACTGGTGTTTATTGACAAACGGATGTTGGAGATGTTTAGAAAAAGCATCTTCTAAAAAGTTTAAACCAAAAGGATTAAAGCTCAGGAAAGCAGACATAGCCATACAATTTTGGATTCCAAGGCTATCAGCATCTTTGCATCTTGCTTGTATTTCTTGCTCTAAGTACTGGTGAATGGATGTTATTGTTTGGAGATGGCAGTGAGGTGGTTTCTTTCTCCAGAGGATGCAAGTTTTTTTTTTTTTTTTCATCAAGAGTAAATGATCTATCAAAACTGTCACTAAGTTTCTGCGTAATACTTGAGAAACAAAATAACCACAGGCAAACTCGGACCAGACTGTGGTACTGAGAAGAAATATTCAAATTGTCCATGGCAAATGAAGCTGAACCAACCATGAACCTTTTTTGTGGTGGGAAGGCTGAAGGAGAGTCGCTGAAGCCGTCAGTGAGGGGCTCTGTGGTCAGCGGCGTGCAGGGACTCAGGTCACTGTCCAGCAAGCAGGTGGTGGGCTAAGGACACGCGGCTAGGCCAGACCTGCCCTGCGCTAGGCTGGGCTGGACCCTTTGCCATGAAGGGATCCGGAGCAGAGCTGCTCTCAGGAGCATCTGCCCTAGCAGCAGCAAATGAAGCACTGCTACGTGGGTGAGTGATGCAGTCCCAGGTGCCCTCCGGCATGATAAATATTGCACAGAGGGCAAAAATCATCCTCTTGGGAGATTTCCCCTCCATCTAAAAACTAGCAAAGTTCAGTTAAGTAGCTTGGCTGCTTCCTTCAAAGGAACCTGGTCCTGAACTCATTCAGTGGACCAGAATGGCTTTAAGAAGTATCAAAGAGGGTGCAGGACAGTGGTGTTCTTCCCTTTACACTTTAGATGCCTACAAGCAGCTGGGAAAATTGCTTCTGCTCTAGTAATAGTTTCTAGGAAAATGGCTTCGTGTTCTCATTTTTAGTTTTTTTTTTCTTTCTCCATTCTTGGCACAATATGAGAGAAAGAAAGGAAGGCAAGGGAAGAAAAAGGGTGTCCTATAGCATCTAGCATAGGATGTTGCAGGCAGGGGGAGATGACACTCATGAAGGTTATTTTCATTTAATCTAAAATGCCATAGATTCGTGGGTGGCTGTGCCTAAAAATGTTTAAATGATTTACAGTAAGAGTTTATCTACTTTAGTGTTGTATTCTAGAAGGTGTTAAATGGGTTATGAATGTTGCTAACTGAGCCACAGAGTGGGGGAGTGTTGGGGTTTCTGCCAGGCAAATGGTTTCCTAATCCCATCAGGTAGCTGTATGTTAAATTGTACTGCAAATGGGTTTTGTTTCACGAGTGCAATGTCATTTCTTATAATTCTTTCTCTGTAACTCTCAAATCGGCTACATGTTGCTTTTGGGCGTATCATTTGTGTTGGGGAGTTTATTGGCTTAAATGACTCCTGGAGTTCCAGGTGTTCCTGAAGGTGTTTTCTGGTGTTTATTTTGGATGTTAAGCACATTTTCAAATTGTTCTGTAAAAGTGAAAGAGTATCAGGTTAAGATTTTTGAATGCAGGTATTTTGTATTTACCTTTTCAGCAAATACTGCTTAATAATTAAACCTTTACCCCACAATGCTGACCTGGGAAATGAGGTTTTAAGAATGGATGTAACTTTTTTTCTTAATATGCATTACATTTTCTACTTTGTCATTTCATCCTCCATTTCACTGAAACTATCCTTTGGTGGATTATCCTTATTTTTGTAGGGCAAGAAAGAGAAATCATAGCAGACGATCTACCTCATCCGTTCGGATTAACTCAGTACAGCGACTACATCTACTGGACAGACTGGAACCTTCACAGCATCGAAAGAGCAGACAAGACCAATGGGAAGAACAGGACACTTATCCAGGGCCACGTGGATTTTGTCATGGATATACTGGTCTTCCACTCTTCCCGCCAGGACGGCTTAAATGACTGCGTGCAAAACAACGGCCACTGCGGCCACCTGTGCCTCGCCATACCGAACGGGTTTCGCTGCGGCTGTGCTGCTCACTACACCCTGGATCCCAACAGCAGGAATTGCAGCTGTAAGTGTTTCCATTTCCCGTGGGTCCCTCGGTGCCCGCGGCTCCTGGCCGCTCACATTGCCACAGTGCTGGCTGAGGGGCCTCGGATGGGTGCTCGAAGCTTCCTGGGGCTTGTGGGTGTAGGCAGCAGAGGGGACATCTGAGGCAGAGGCATCTTTTCCTCTCAAGTGCTGTAGCTGGATGAGTGTTACAAAGTCAACAAAAATAACACCCAAGAAAACAGCTTCCTAAACAGTCTGAGCAACACGCACTTGGGAGATCACACAAGGCCAGCCTCCCCGCACATGTGGTGGTGTGAGCCTATCCATTCACCATGTGTAGAAATCTAAATTTCTAATGCAGATAGGAAATGTGCTGTTGACATAAACTAACAAACAAACTGACCTTCAGATGTGCTGCCACAGGAGCTCATAAGGAAATTTAACCAGGTGAGAGTAACACGTTAAAAAAAAAAAAAAAAAAAAGTGTCTCTTTCACAATGTCGCTGGCATTATCTAAAGCCTGTGCGGAAATTATTTCATCATATAAATTGTAAATGCTGTCTTGGTGTGAGGGTGTGTGCGCTCGTGCTCCAGAAAGATACAGGATGACCTTTTTAGCTTACTAGCAAAAATTGCAAATGTGATTATCTTAGTTTACATTGTGAATATATTTGTCTTTCTAGAGTTTGGCTCCACACAGTCTTGGATGTGTAGGTGTTTGCTAACAGTTTGTTTGACAGTGTCTTAAATGTGTTGTTTTGGCTTGTTTCAGCCCCAGCCAGCTTCCTCCTGTTTAGCCAGAAGTCTGCAATCAGTCGGATGATACCAGATGACCAGCAAAGTCCAGATATCATTCTGCCTATGCACGGCCTAAGGAACGTCAAGGCCATAGATTATGATCCCTTAGATAAATTGATTTATTGGGTGGATGGACGTCAGAATATTATAAAAAGAGCCAAAGATGATGGCACACAGGCAAGTTTATGTGGTGTATATACTCTTGTGCATGAGCCTTTTTGTGTGCTTTTTTTAATACTTGACTTTCCTCTCTCTCTCTGGCACTAAGGAATTGTAGTTTAAACTTCAGTCTTGCCAACATTTAGTCGTGTTACTCTGCAAACAACAATTACCAAAGACTTTTAAGGCTGTGATTTTAGTTTGTACACAAATAAGTATATGCTGACTGTAGCACTGCGTATATCTGAAACTCTAAGCCTTAAACTGCAATATTTAAGTAAGGACAGGTGACAGGTATCCTAAGCACAGTGGAAGTAGTAGTAAGACAGACTCGCTGTCGCTGCATTATCCTTGGGGCAGAAAAATGACGCACCAGGGCCAATCTTGGGCATGCCGGCTGTGTGCTCGTGTTGTCATCATTGTAAAGCCCCTCCAGAACAGGGCTCTCTGCTCTCTCCAAGCTGTACTTAAACCCTGTTTCAACACAGAGCTGACAGTGCTCAGCGGGGATAGACTTGTGCACACGCTCGATTGTTTCGCTGCCTTGGGGGCTTAATTCTTTTGTGCTAGTTATCACCTAACAGTGGGAGAAAGTGGCTGTCCTTCCAGGCAGTGCTGTGTGTTAATGCAGCTTAAATCCCAGGGAAGGATAAGAGATTATTTAAAAACTACAGTTCCAATAAAAATATAAACACAGATGGAGAACAGGCAAAGTGCATTTCCCATGTCCTTGGCTAGCCATATCTAAACAATGGGACCATGATTTTGGTGGCACGGAACTGGTCTCTTCATGAATCTAAAAAATTAGGTGATTTTATGGTATCCTTTCAAGAAATAGATATCAGTTCTTATTTTTTGGCCATTTCTGCTAAGATTGGAAGGAGGTCTGCTGGGATGAGTAACTGGCTGGGTTGCTGGTGAGTTTTGAAGAAGTGTTGCTCTTCCATTTTTGGTTTATGCTAGGTGCTAATTGTTGGAGTCTGGCTTCTCTTTGGTACTTGCTAGGTGCAAATTGCAATAGAGATTCATTTGCTCTGTGTTTTGCATTATCCTGGGTGCACAGCTTTGAAGATGCAGCTCCTCTGCAAATTTTGACTTTCCAATTTTCACCAAGTTTATTTTTACTGAATTTTGCTAACTAGTGTTTTTTTTGTAAATGATGCTTTTGACTCTCATTTCAGGGTAATGTTGTCCTTGATATAAGGAAATGAAGGATAAGAGTTTAAAGAAAAAAAGCCTCTATATCGCTGCATGGAACATGGAGGTTTAAAGCAAAATTGTGAAAATGTCTTTAACTTTTGTAGATGGTGCTGTTGTGGCCAATTTGTTTGGCTTACGATGAGCCACTGCAGTAGTAGAGGAGCCACTGTGACTGCAAATAAACAGCAGAAATATACATATTTTTTAGGATATTTCTAGTCCTTTGGGTAGGTAAACCCTGCTTTCTGTGTGTTTTTTAGAGCAATTCCTACAAATTGCTTCCCATATTGTGTCTTGCAGCCTTTCACTGTCATGAGCACTCCAAACCAAAGCCAGAATCCTGAGAAGCAGCCGCACGACCTCAGCATCGATATATACAGCCACACACTGTACTGGACCTGCGAGGCCACAAACTCGGTGAACGTGCACAGGCTGAATGGCGAATCCATCGGAATGGTCCTGCGAGGGGACCACGACAAGCCCAGAGCCATCGTAGTGAACGCGGAGCGAGGGTGAGGGTGCCAGCTGTGCGTGTGAATCTTGTGATGGATGTGTGTGTGTGTATAGTTATATACAGACGCACACACATACACACACACACACACACACATATATATATATAAAATGTATATATACACATTTTTTTAAAAAGAGAATCTTTTTCCCTTTTTTAAGACTTTTTTTTTTTTCCAAGAGTCATTGCATTTTATGGCCTTGTGNGTGAACGCGGAGCGAGGGTGAGGGCGCCAGCTGCGCCTGTGAATCTTGTGATGGATGTGTGTGTGTGTATAGTTATATACAGACGCACACACATACACACACACACACACACACACACACACACACATATATATATATATAAAATGTATATATACACATTTTTTTTAAAGGAAAATCTTTCTTCCTTTTTTAAGACTTTTTTTCCAAGAGTCATTGCATTTTACGGCCTTGTGTTTTAGGGGGAAAGGCTACTGATTTCAGGCTATCCCAGTATTGCAGCTGGCAAATGCTGGTGGCTCTGTAGCTAAAGGGTTGGACCATTGCAGCTGGGAGCAGCAGTCCCCAGTCATCCCTGTGCCAACCATCCCCGTTCACGACTAGGAAGCTGTGTGCAAGGGGGGAACTGCCCTGTGGCTGCTGAAGCTGTCCCCTTACAGCCCTGTGTTTGCTGCAGGTACATGTACTTTACCAACATGCAAGAGCGCGCTCCCAAGATCGAGCGGGCTGCCCTTGACGGCACCGAGAGGGAAGTGCTTTTTACGACCGGGCTGATCCGGCCCGTAGCGCTGGTGATTGACAACAAGCTTGGGAAGCTTTTCTGGGTGGATGCAGATCTGAAGCGCATCGAAAGCTGTGACTTGTCAGGTATGTGGTATGAGGTTTAAACATTCGGAGCAGTGCCGTTTCCTCTTTGATGTTGACCCCAGTAGCTTCTCGTAGCTCCACACTTGCCGGTTGTGTGTGGGCAGGCCCAGATAACAATTGCTGGTGGGCTCCCGTCTTTGATGTGATGGGAATAGCCATGGTTGTAACGGCTGCCACTCTCCAAGAGGGACATCTGACTTGTTCTGAAAGCAACTCTAGCAAGATCAGACTTGGAGAGTGTTGCCAGTCATCGAGTCCCATCCCCCTCCTTCATTTTTTCCTATTGGTTTGAAAACTTAGCATGGCTTTAATTTTTTCCTCTCTGAGGTCTGCAGCCTACAATATCAGGTGGGTTAAGAACAGAAGGGACAGGAGAGCTTTCTTTTAAGCTGAATTATAAAGTAGTTTGTCAGGGAAAAAATAATACAAAAAAAAAGATGTCAACTCATTGCCCTTTTCCCACATCAGTAAAATGCAAACATTAGTCCAGGCCCCTAGCAACAGTAGTGCATGGTTCTTGCATAACACCATTTATCACTGACTTTGCAAAGCACTTGACAGTGTTGAAGACATGATGGGGAAACCTCCTCGCTCATTAGGCAAGTGCTGCAGCAAGGACGATTTAGTGTCCGTGTTTCTGTCTCATGATTCATTCTCTCATCATCAAGAAATCAAACTCCTGCAAGAACTGCACAGAGAACAAAACCTCAGCACAAGGGAGTAGGAGTTGGGCTGATCTCATGACTAGTAGCTGCTATAAAAGGCTGGTTCTCCATTTTTTGGTAGTTCTCTTCTCCCATCCCTTCCCTTGCATTGCAGTGAGCCAATTCAGGAGTTAAATAGGAAAAAAAATGATTGTTTTGGGGGAGGTCAGTTNCAAGTGCTGCAGCAAGGACGATTTAGTGTCCGTGTTTCTGTCTCATGATTCATTCTCTCATCATCAAGAAATCAAACTCCTGCAAGAACTGCACAGAGAACAAAACCTCAGCACAAGGGAGTAGGAGTTGGGCTGATCTCATGACTAGTAGCTGCTATAAAAGGCTGGTTCTCCATTTTTTGGTAGTTCTCTTCTCCCATCATTGCAGTGAGCCAATTCAGGGGTTAAATAGGAAAAAAAAGATTGTTTTTGGTCAGGTCAGTTCAGTGTTGAGCACTTAGAGCTAGCACGGGTCTCTTCTGCCAGAGTGGGGATGAACATAAAACTGGGGTTGGGAAGGAAAAGCAACCCCTGCTTTTCACTAATGAGCAGTTTACTTAGCTGGACAAGGGGGTTCCGTTGGACCGCATGCACAGCCACAAAGTGGCCAGGCCGAGGGTCAGGGAGCACCAAGACCCCATAGGGAAATGGAAAATAGGAGGGAAGACAAGAAATGACCAATGAAACCACCTGTGTCTGAAAGGTTACTACAGCGGGACACCAAAACATTGGAGACGCTGAAGGCTTCATCTAGTGATGAAGGGAGGGCAGCCAACAGTGAAAGGACAGGAGGTTGATGCAGCACATCATGCAGGCACAGGGGCTGAAGAAAAGGAGAGAGGAGGGCCCAAGGTAGATAGAGGAGAGGACAGTGGGCTTGGCAGGAGGAGAATGTGCCAAGCAGAAGTTTCTGAACTGAGCAGGCAGGAGGGGACTGATAATTACTGCTCTTACTGGTGAAAAAGTGAGCTCACAAAGTAGGAAAATTCAGTTCCTGATGAAGCTGTAGCTGCTCTTGCATGTTAGGGTCCTGGTTGGAAGACAGATCTCCTTGCATGGCACAGCACTAAGTGCTCAGCAGCCTGGAAGCAATTAGCGCAGCTAAGAAATAAAACGAGCTCTGTCGTCCTTCAGATGAGACACGTGGCTTTACTTTTTACTGGTTTAGATCTATGTCTTGGAGAAATAAGAAGTGACAGTAGGACTCAGGTAAGATCATATGGACGAGGCCATGGGGTGGCAGGCAGCAGTTGTGTCCTGCAGCTGCAGCTTCCTCTGCGCATGGTGCATTCCTCGTTTTTCTGTGCCTTGAAAGCTCCATATGAGATATGTTTGGACACTGGATCAATATTTTAATCCAATTCTCCAGATCTTTTTACAGTGAAAACTGAACTTTTTGTGTTTAATATTCAAGCAAAGCTTTTAATGCACATTTATTCATTGGAGTCGCAACTAAGGACTCAAATCCTTGTAGGTAAGATTAAAAAGAATGAGAAAAGCTAGAGGATTAAAGGGAAAAAAGTGTATTAACTGCAGGTTATATCTGATGCAGCCAGAAAGCTGAGCTTGCATCGGTTCCAGCTGAGCTCACCATAATTCGATCCACTGATCTACTGATTTTGCTTAACAAGTTAGGAGTGCATTTTTAATTTAAAAATATTTTGTAGTCTCGTATTGCAACTTGAGAAGAAATTCAATAGCTGGAAGTATCTTGACTTTAAAAAGTTTCTCTAAAGTATGTTTGTGGGACATAACATTTTAAAGCAGATGTGTATTAGCAAAAGGATTGTAGTATAAACTGAAGTTTTTAGATTATTAGACCAGAATTGTGTTTAGTGTTCTTAATGCTAATAAGCAGTTCTGGTCAATCTTATTTTGTCGCAGGCTTTGGGAGATGACAAGTTTATGGAGGTTTTGCTGCACGCAGATAGTTAAGAGCAGCTGGCCAAAGGATGGAATAACTTTAGCTGTCCTGTGCTGAACCTTCAGAGAAGGAAGAGCTACAAAGCAGCCTGTAGAGCGACAGGTTTCTTTGTAAGCTGCTTGACCTTTTCAGTTGGAGACACTGATGTTTTTTAGGATCTCATAAAATATTTGCAATTAACTTTAGTCTGTCCCATCAGTCAATTAAAAATAGTAGTGGCTTAGGTAAAAGCAAATATTCTGTTTTCAATTAGACTTTACGTACTATGTCCTTCAAGCTTAACATTGATGTAAATATTAATTTCCACCTTGAAAAGACAACATGTCTCTTTCATGCTGGAAATCAAAGTATTTAATTACTATGGAAATTCAACATTTCTTTATTTGTAATGGGGTTTTTAATACATTTATTGAAAACATTTTCAGTCATTCAGATTGAGCTTTTCATTGTGTTAGTTCCTCTGAAGAACAATCATGGAGTCATCCAGTGTTATAGATGCCCTTTGCCTTTCCCTTCAAAATGACTAGTTAATAACTTGGACTGTCATTTACTCAAGATCAAATGCAACATAATTGTATTACAGATCAGCCAGCTTATCCCTTGCCATCTCCAGCAGCCTCTCACATTGCCACTGTTGAGATCCTACAGATGAGGGAGGTAAAACACCATTCTTGAAATATACCCCCAAAATCATTAAATACAGCCTGTTTGTAGCCTGCATTTGGGAGACTGTTGGAAAAAAATGGTCTTCTAGCAGAGTTACCAGCTTAGGAGAGTCACCCAGCACCCCATGTCCTGTGATTTCAGGATGCCTTAGGAAACCTTCAGGAACCAGCAACCAATTTAACTCTGACAGATCATGAAAGCAGAGGGACGTTCCTTTATATCAAGCTGCAAGTGGGGCTTTCCCATTCTTGTGGTGCCTTGAATGCAGCTGCAACTTGAGTTTCAGGGTCCAAATTTGAGGCTCGGTTTGCCACAATGACCACCTTCCTTGAGGTGCAGTTCTTCTGCTGGGTAGTCCAATCCCGCTGAAGTTCGTAGGATCTCAGCAGGTTGTAGAGCTAATGAATGAAGTGCCCTGGGCTTTGTTCACTAAGTGCCTTCCTGTGTCAAAGCACTATACTTGTAGTAGTATTTACAGGACCTGTCTGTTTAGGAGAAGACAGAGACCATCTCAGAGATGATCAGGAATGGCACCAGCAGTATTGAGCGTCAGATTTAAGTGTCCCTTCAGTGAAATCAGGGCAGCCCATCTGTTCTGTCCAAATCTTTTGCTGAGCCTGAGAGAAGAGAGGCACAAGCGACAGGCTTTCCTACAGCAAACAGTGTAGTCCCAGCCACTGGCTGGTTCCAGAAGTTCCTCTGGTGTTCCCATGCTCGCAGCGGAGGAGAAAGCTCTTTGGACCAGCACTCACTCCTTGCAAACTGCAAAACCTCCTTCAGCAGTGGGAATTCGATTCCGGACTTTGTGCATACATGCATGCATATGTGCATACATATGTGCATAAATGCATATTGTTTTGTCTGTCTGCGTTTATTAGGGGCAATATTTAACATGGCAGTCAAGTAACAGTCATTGCAGGCAGCAATTCCCTGTGCAAAATTAATAGTGTCTGTAATTGAAATAAATGTAACAGTCATATGCTTGGCTGAGTTCTATGTAATTTATGCAGAAAATTAGCTGAAGTCAGTGCTCATTAGCATTTTAATTGCATATCCAAATTCTATAATCTCATTTAGCGTTGCTATCCAAAAACTTGTTCTTAATGCAAGCAGACATAAACTGTCGCTATTTTAAGTGAAACACCACAGCAGAGTAACCACTGGGTTATGGTCTGTTTTGCATTCCACATTTTTAAAATGTGGAATGCACAGGCATGCAGAATCTGAAAATGGTTTCTGTGAAATAATAGAATAATTTGGAACCTCATATTCATTCTAGACAAGGATAAAAAAGCAACAGTTAGATGCCTGTAAGTGTAGCACAGCACACAGTGGAGGACTGCAAGCAATTAAAGTTAAAAGCAGTCATAAATTCTTTTTTATTTAACCTGATTTTTACATATTCATCGAGATGATTTTGTAGAGTAGTAAACCTGAGTGTTTGGTGATGCTACTGTTGAAAAGCATATGGAGTTACACTTTGTTTCTGGCTTTCTGTTTGGTTACTGGAGAAAAAAGAAGGTGAGGAAAGAAGTCCAATTGTTAGAAGATGGGTGTTTTTTTGTGATTGTGTCCCTGTGGATGTGATTTAGCGAATGGCCTCTTGCTTTGCATGATCACTGCGTGATTCTAGCAAAGCCAAAGCCTTGTGCGGTATCACCCATGGGTTCCAACCAAGCATGCTGGTAAGTGTGCAAATGTAGTCAAGGAAATTTGATCTGCGAGATAAAGCTTCTCCCTGTGTCATGGGTATTTTAGTGATTGCACGCAGTTATAAGGGAGCACATCAGTGTGATGCCGGTGGTGGCAATTAATTGCATTTACCTGGGGCAAGGCTGAGCAAGCAGAGCCTTGCCCTGCAAAGACAAATGGAACCAGTGTCCGTACAACTGAATAACTTCAGAATTTAGTGGGATTGCATTTGGAAATCTCAAAAATTACCTTAGAGCATGTTTTGGGACTGAGATTTTTTTTTAAAGAAAATCTATGAGAGTTAAACACTAATTGCCGTAAAAAACACTGTGTTTTTGTTGCTCTCAGGTGCTAACCGAGTGACCTTGGAGGACTCCAACATCCTTCAGCCAATGGGACTGACTGTGCTGGGTAACCACTTGTACTGGATTGATCGTCAGCAGCAGATGATCGAGAGGGTGGAGAAAACCAACGGCTACAAGAGGACTAGAATTCAAGGCAGAATTGCTCACCTAACCGGCATCCATGCGGTGGAGGAGCTCGATATGGAGGAATTCTGTGAGTTCATTTCGGTATCTGATATCCCTCGTGCTTGGCCTTAAACTCCTGGTCCAGCACAGCAGTTTAATAATGCTGCCCTCTGGGTTTGAAGAAAGCCATGGAGTGCTTTCAATTTGCAGGATCAGGCCCCTAGAAGAGAAGGTGAAATAAGTTTATTATTCCTGACAGGAGGAGTTTTTTCTCCATAGCTAGAATATGTGATTTCACAGCACCTAGCTACCTGGTTTGTATAAATACGCATGTGATACTTAATCCTACTCCAAAAGCTCCTGTGAGTCATGGTGGTTAATTCTGTAAGTACAACCAAATAAAAGACTTTGGAAAACCTTTTAAAGGAAAGAAAAGGGATGGCACTTGGCCCCATGGTTTTCAGACCACTTTGTAAAGCACCACTGGTTTGATGCAGCACAACTGATGATGTAAAAGCCTCCAGCAAGATGGGCAGTGGGTGAGAAACTCCCCAGAATTTCTGTTGCTGATGAGAAATCTCTCTCTCATCAGAAGTGGAGGTGTTTAGGGTCTGCTTTCTTTTTCTGGACTGATTGTTTTTAGCCTCAGTGCTCTGAGGGGGAGAGCAGAAACCTCTTAAGAAGTCCTTTAAAGGCAATCTACTTCACTGAGTCATAACCTGGGAGCAGCTCCTCCTGCTTAACAGCCCTGCCACCTGGCTAGCCATGCCTGGCTAGCCTAGAAATGAGAATGTCCAGGAACCTCAGAAGTGTGACCTACTCAAATCCACCTTCTCGCTTCCCTTTACCTGAGCTCCCCAAATCTTTTTAGAAGTCATTTAAAGGTGTTTGCATCACTTTGACTGGGAGAAATATAGTCCTCATGAAGTAGCAAATCAGTTTCTGAGCACTAACCTGAGAAATTTTGCCCTCACTTCTCTCTATTTGTAGTGAAATGTTGTAGTTACTTTCACAGAAGGGTTTTGTGAATTTGCACTACCAAGGAGTAGTGATTTTTATTGTTCTTACACTCACTCTCCTTCCTGTGCACTTGCTTCTCCAGCTGCACATCCATGTTCTCGTGACAATGGCGGCTGTTCGCACATCTGCATCGCCAAGGGGGACGGCACGCCCAGATGTTCATGCCCAGAGCACCTGGTGCTTCTACAGAACCTCCTAACCTGTGGAGGTGAGTTACGTCAAACAGCTGTTGTCCAGGGGAACTGCAGACTTGGAAGCACTGGAAAATCGATTGTGAGAGGCTGAAGCACTGTTAAGTGAGAGAAGGGCAATCCGGTTCCTTTGTTATTTTCTCTCTTTCTGGAGGAAGAGGTTTTCAAAAATTAATTGAACAAATGAAACAAGTGACCAGAATCAGGAAGAGTAACCAATGCCAGAAACTTGCTCAAAAAGGGGATTTGTGGCTTTCACAGAGTATAAAATGACACTACCTTTTCTACAGAAGGTTACATACAAATCCAGAGCAAACATACTATGTTTTTCTGGACTAAAATGTGTTGCATCATGAGATAAACATGGCCTTTGATGCTTCTGCCAGGTGTTCTTGGCTTCAGTTCTTAGGCCTATGTGACTTTTCATTATGAGCACAATGCTCATTTGACCTTAAAATACTTAGAAAAGTCTCAGTAGGAGATTGGAGTAAATGATGTGATAGGTTTGTGCTGTGAACAAATTCTTGTAACATGATGTTGCATCAACCTCTGATGACCTCGCAGCAGAAATTGGGCATATGACCCCCATAGTGTGATACTTGACAATCTTTCAAATAAATTTTGCTTGGAAATGTGAAACACTGCTCTCCAGCTAACAAAAGGTAGGCCAAAAGCTCAGCTGCTCCTTTTCCATTAAGACAGCTCCTCTTTTCCCACCTTGCAGACTTTGCTTTTAGACTTCTAGTCACAGTCCCATGATTTTTAAAAGTTGTTGCATTGCACCTGCAGTGAGGATAATAACAAAGCAAAAAAATATGTATTTATTTTTGGGAAGCATCATGGGTTAGATTTGCCTGAAATCGTTTGGCTCTGCCTGTCCTCTTGCATTGTTTTTATGTATTCATTTTGCAGTGGATTACATTTTCTGGCTGAACTCTGACCTCCCTAGGGACAGTCATTTCCATTATAAACTGTTTTCTTTCCCATGACCACAACACGCTATGTGGTTTGAGTAGCAGTGGTTACTTCTGCAAGAGAAAAAAAATAAATCAATCTCTCTATATTGCTTGCTGTGCTGCTGCTGCAAGACACTGCCAGTGAGAGATTCCTGCATCCCACTGCTTCATTATCTTCAGCTATAAATCTAAAAATTCAGGGGCCTCCCTTTTGGTTTCAGTCTTTATTCATCTTTATTTTAATCCTTCCCTAAGCCTGCCTCAACTTTTCAACCTATCTGGTCTACAGTAGTGGCAGCCCATAGCCAGTATTTCACAACAGATTAATAGCTATTTTGGCTGAAGAACATTTATCTATGTGCCCTTATGAACACTCTGGACAAGTTTCTGATGCAAACTCGTGCAGCATTAAATGTGGCTGCAAATCAGTAGCAAGTGATCTAGCTGTTGAATTATCTAAATGGTACCCTTGAGTTAAAATTTAATTCAAGAATTATCTTGATGTGTGTATCTGGCATCTTTATCTTATCTACAGCTGCCAGGTCACTGGCTACATTTGTAATCTTGAGCATTGCTACACCCAATAATCATAAATCAGGAACTTCAAAATCGTAAGGTTTTTAAAAATAAAACATTTTTGGATTTTACTAGCCTTTTGTTTTTCAAGCTTTGGATGAAGTTGGGTCTTGTTCTTGAACATTTCTTGCTGATGAATGATAGTTGCACTTCAAAAATGATTTGTATGTAATTGCATGGCTCTAGGATCTATAACTTAAACACCACCCGCAGGAGAGAGGGGAAAATGCATCTCTAACTGCAGTGGTCTGTTGGATACAAGTGGTGAAAAAATGTTTGCTAACTTGCTAAAAAAACTGGGAGTTTTTTGTTTGTTTGTTTTTTGTCTTTTTGCAATAGATTCTTGTTCTTGATCAGCATCATTTTTGTCCTTTGGTTGTTGCCATTCAGAAGAAAACAGCACTGACCATCTGCCTGCAACATAATTTTTGCATCTTTTTAAATGCAGCTGCTTAATACTCTCAGTGTCTGACTGCAACCTGAGCAACAGTGTGGGTGTGGAATGGGATCATCCCAGGCTTTTAGGGTTCATGAAGAGTCAGGTTCTAAGGAAGTCCCAGCTTTCTTAATTCTAGCCAAATGATTAACCCAGTTTTGTATGAAGATTATTTTAAGCTCTGATTAGATTTGTTCCAGGCAAGTATAATGCAGGGATTAGTGTGCTGCAAAACATGGTTTGCCAGCAAAAATTGAGTATTCATTTAATGAATAAAACAGTCTCTTCCAAAAGGTGGTTATTAGAGCCAAAGTATTTGGAGTTCCTGCCCTTAGCTCAGTGCTCGCATGCTAAAGCAAGCTTCTTCCATCAGCAGGCATCCAGTTTTTGTTCACGGCTGGGAAAATTATGCAAGATGGTGTTTTTCTCTTTGCTGAAATCTTCCCATTTGCACAGAAGACCTTCAGTGGAAAAAAAAAGTCCTGTTTGTGACCCATTAGAAGGGCTGAAATTGAACATGCAAACATGCTTTGTTTCTTTTTTTTTTTCCAGAGCCCCCAACTTGCTCCCCTGACCAATTCACCTGTGCCACCGGAGAGATCGACTGCATCCCGATGGCATGGCGCTGCGACGGCTTTCCCGAGTGTGACGACCAGAGCGATGAGGACAGCTGCCCCATTTGTTCTGCGGCGCAGTTCCAGTGTGAGAAGGGCCAGTGCATCGACGCTCACCTGCGGTGCAACGGGGAGATTGACTGCCAGGACAAATCTGATGAAGCAGACTGTGACAGTAAGATACCCATTTGGGGTTCTGCTTACTCTGGATGCGTATTTTGGATCTTTGGTTTCAAAGGGGGAAAAAGCCTTAAATATAAAACTAGCTCAACTATCCACAGATTCTCCTTTTCCTCTCCATCCTTCCTATCCTGGGACAGGGAGCTTGCCCATATTCAGAGAGCCTAAAGAAACTGTCAGGATGTCCTGCAAGATAGTCCCATGTGCAATTTTTTCTGCATTACTATTCCTGCTTGTGCTGTTTCTGTGGTTGTCTGGTACACCTTTGGATAGTGGCCCCTGCAAAGTGCCATGGGGAGGAAGATACAAACTTTTTTTCTTTTGGAATAACCACTAGGTTGAAACTTCCAGGAGTGCAGATCCCCAGCCCCTGTAATATATCTCTTTACTGATGATTTAATGTGCTTTGACATAGCAAAGGCTCCAAAGTTCAGTAGTAGTCAAGTCTTTTTTTGCTGAAACAGCGAGAGTGGATAGACACAGTAAATTTATTTATCCAAT
The DNA here is from genome assembly GCA_013389825.1 of Crypturellus undulatus. Classification (NCBI taxonomy): domain Eukaryota; kingdom Metazoa; phylum Chordata; class Aves; order Tinamiformes; family Tinamidae; genus Crypturellus; species Crypturellus undulatus. Next base: position 15,461 of record VWPW01011329.1, on the reverse strand, counting down.
TTATACAATATAAGGCTACATAAGATAATGTGAACTATTTAAGGCTGGTATTCTTCCTGACCCCCAAGAGCAAAGCAAGGGTTCTGCTGCCTCTGGGCTAAAAGACAAAATGCACTGTGGCTTCGTGTCTTGCATCTTTTGCTTTTCCTCAGAGACCCAAATGCTCCTGTGCAAGCAGTGATTAATCTTTCCTGTCTTTCCATGCAGCAATCTGTCTACCCAACCAGTTCCGATGCGCCAGTGGCCAGTGCATCCTGCTGAAGCAGCAGTGTGACTCCTTTCCGGACTGCATTGACGGCTCGGACGAGCTCATGTGCGGTGAGATGTGCTGCCATTCAAACGTGTCCTGGCACCCTACCCTCTGCCTAGCAGTGCTGCTCTAGGAGAGCCCAGCACTCGTGGCGGGCACCACACTTAGAGATACCCCTAACCGTAGTCATGCTCATCCAGGCTGATCGGGTCTGTGCCGGAGGGGGAGTGTGAGGTGCACCCAGCCCATAGTGCAGTTTTTCCAGGTGAAGCAGTAGCAGCAGTTGTGAAGATCAAGTAACATCTGGATTTCAGTTCAGGCTAGTTCTATAATGCTGACTGGGATACAACAGCAGCCCTGTTGTGATTTATGGGTCTGCTTTTCACATCCATACCCGGAGGGACCTTATTCCAGCCTGCTAGATGGCTTGGCTTGTAGAGCTGCTGTTGAGCTTGGGATGACTTTTAAAATATGCAGCCCTATCCCTTGCCATTACAGGAGGAAGCTGGGTGTTAGTTACATGGAGGAGCTAGCATGCACACGGCAAGTGTCCCACTCTTGAGTGCAGGCAGAAAAAGAATACAAGGAGAGACCTTGAGTTTTCTGGACAGATTGTTACTCAGAAGTTTCCTGACAGTCGGTCTGTGCAAGTTACAGTACCCTGATGACAGCTCCAACTTCATGCTCTTAGCCTGTAGCTGGCATCGTCTGGATGACTGGTGGGACTATCTTTTTGCCCCCTCTAGGTGACAGGAGCATGAAGTTCTTGGGCAGCGGGGCAGTAAGAGCAGCATGTGGTGGCTCAGGGGGTGGTTCAGCAAGGTAACCACGGTGCCGATCCACCTGCTATTCATTCTGAACCGATACCGTGTGTCACTGGCTAATTGCACGGATTTTAATGCCTCACAGTTATTTTCTTTTTTACTTAATACCTTAGAGGTCTGTCGGGTTTGAAGCAGGGAAGGCAGCTGTCGGTATGCTGTGCCAGTGCGGGCTGCGCTGCTGGCATGAGCGGAGTCAGCAGGTCCTGCCAGTGTGACCTTGTTCTTCCTATCCTCATCGGGAGGGCGTCCAGCAAGGAACTGAAGGAAAAAAGAGCCCAAATGTTTAAGAGGCCAGAATAGCAACTTAATAAAAGAATCTGTTTAGCTCTCCCGTTGGCAGTTTCGGACTGAACATGCTTCTCATGCTTCTCCCACATCTTCCATTTATCTCATGACCCTCACCCAATTCTCTACAGTTTCCTGGATACTGTAAAGTTAGTGGGTTTATTTAGTTTATTTTCTTTGTGCATTTGGCAGACTTCTTCTGTGCTATTAAGCTAATGCAGTGGTTTCCTGTTTGCATTTTGGGTCCCGTCCTGCAAATAGGTCTTAACTGATTTAAATGAGTCCCTGTAGCCATAGGACTTTCTCCTCTGGAGTCTCTTTGTGGGACAGAGCCCTTTGTGGTTTCTTGTCTGACTGAGGGAAGAATTCAAGTAGGGAGTAAAAGTGACTGTGACTTTCTAGCTAAGGATTTTGCATTAGAAAGAAGCCAGGTTTTACCAAAATAAGATTTCTGTGTTTTAAATCGACTCATTTGGGAATATGTTCTAATTTTGACTCCCTATTTTTCATAGTCTGTATTAACTTTGGTATCAAGTGAGATCCTTAGCTGACATAAAAGCTTTCCTGTACTAGTAAGTGCAAAAAGCAGACGAAGGCTTAGGAGAGAAATGAAATCTTGATGCTGAGCTGTTGAGTTTACTTGTAGATTGTTGTATTTCCCTTAATTCTCTAATTTCAGTCATTTTTCATTCCTGCCCAACAGTCACCTAAGATAGCATAAATCTTTCTCCAGAATCACTGCAGCAATGTTATGTATATTAGGCAGCCAGGATTTGAATAGTATATGAGCCACTTCACTTCCTGCAGCCACACTAACGGGATCTGTAGGTCGATCTGATCACATAACAACCTACAGGCTTTGGCCATTTCCATTTTAAGTCTTTTACTTTGTGCATGTAGATAGATAATGTGTATGTACGTATAAAAATACACACACTCCTATATATACTTGTGTATTTGTGTTGTCCCCTTTATGTACACAAATATGCGAACAATAGAAAAAAAATTTCTTTTGCTGGAGAGTGTCACACATGCAAAAACATAGAGGTGTCAGGTTTATTGGGCAAGAATTTGGCATGTGCTACCCACAGTCAGTGGGAAATGTGATTTGTGGTTCATCTCAAATACTGCAGCTTTTATTCTTCAACACTGTGCTGTGTAGGAAGTGCTTGAGATAATAGGAATTGTGTTTTCCTCACAATTTCTAAGATCCTTTTGAAGAAACAAGTCATTTAGAATACTTTTCCTTCCTAAAACATCACTATTTGGGGGGCATTTTAGCCAGGAAGATGTCCAAAGCTTGATATATACTGTCCCTCCCCTAAATTCTTTCAGTGTTTCAACATTATTGTGAGCTGCAATGGTTTTTGAGAGACCAGACTGCTCTCTGATTAAGGACTTAATGTTTGTATATATCCTATATCTTTGGCCAAAATAATTCAGAGGGAAAAGAGAAAACTTTTCAGTCTGTTATTGCATTAAGATCATTGCTTGCAACTATTTAAAAAAAAAACAAAACCCAAACTTTTAAGCGTTAAGGCAATCCTGATATGAGATAAATCCTTAGAAAGAGAAGACCTAGGCACAGAGTTTAATGCAGTAATTCAGAATATATGAAATCATATCTGCATGAGTTTGATACAAAACCTTTCAGAGACACTGGGTGAATGATTGTGAGTTTGACTGATTTGCTGCACGTGCTCCATCGTGTATCTTGCCCTGTGTTTAATGAGTTCCTCTTTCTTTTGCCTCTTTCCAGAAAAAACAAAGCCAGCCTCAGATGAGCCACAGCCACACAGCAGTGCCATTGGGCCTGTCATTGGAATAATCCTGTCCCTCTTTGTCATGGGAGGCATGTATTTTGTCTGCCAGCGAGTCGTGTGTCAGCGCTACGCCGGGCCCAACAGCCCTTTCCCACATGAGTACGTCAGTGGCACCCCTCACGTCCCCCTTAACTTTATTGCCCCAGGAAGCTCCCAGCATGGCACTTTTACAGGTAAGGATGGCAGGGAGCTGACATCCCCTCCACCCCACTGCGTCTTCTGCATCGGGCGGTTCGGAGGCTACTAAGGGTTCGAGAGGTGGTGTGTCCAAGGGCACAAGTTAGATGCCTTTGCCTCAGGCTGATTTTTGGAATGGTGGTTTTTGTGTGAGGCTAGCTCTGCTCAGGAACCTAGAAAGACAGAAATCTGAAGCTGTAAGCACAGATGTGGACAAACACAAGCAGTCTGTGTGGTGCTGTCATCTGTCTGCTTGTTGCCTGAAGTGTCTCTGCAATGAAAACATCCCCTTTGGTTCCATCTCGGAGACAGATTTCCTGTTTGTTTTTTGGACAAAGTATTTATTCTCTCTGAGAGTACTTCTCTCATCTGTAAAGCATGTTCCTTTACCTCACACAGGAATCAAAACACGTGCTCAGGGCAGAGCATACAACTACTCCGCTGAGATGGAAGGAGGCCTTAAAGTGCACAGGATGTTTGGCTAACAAACAACAGCTTGGAAACCTCATGTAGCCATCAAAGAAAACAATTTAAAATACATTATTTAGGAATGTAGAATACACACTTCACAGAGAAGGTAGCAAGTTCTTAAATACGAAGCTCTGGAGAGAAAGTGCATTTCTTCAGGTGATTCAGAAATCTGCCAAGTAAATGGTCTCCTGTAGGGTTACAATTCCTGCAGGGTTAGAATTCTGATGTATTGACTATCTTTTGAATGTGCAAACTATTAATTTCTTCTAGTTTTGAGAATAGTCAGACACAAGTTAGGTTCTCCCGTCTGTGCACGCTAACACCTGTGGTCAACTGTTCCTCCTTCAAGTGTGTTTTTGGGATTATCAAGAGGTGTTGAGGGTGGGAAATCAGATTTGAAGATGAAAAACAGGTGTTACCTTTTCAGGGTGCTTTAAACTTCTGTGGATTTCCCACTAGATTTTTCTTAACTGAGGCAAGCATTTTTGTTTAGTGGTCTTCCTTTGTACCTTGCTATAAGCTAAGGTACATTTATTTGCTTATTCTTATTTGCTAGCTTTTTCTCACCTAGACTAGACTTTCATGGCTCTGTGTTGCTATGACAATTTAGAACAGCTCAAATTCTCACCTAGGTGTTGATGCTAAAGAGATGATGGACGTTGCTAAAAGCAAAGCATTTTTGAAAAAGCCAAATGCTACTTGATGTGGTTGATTGTCAAAAACGGAGTCACTCTGCTTACAAGAAATCTTTCCCGAGTCTAAAACAAAATCCATAAACTTCCAAACAAAACTCTTGTGTGAGCACTAAGTAGTCTGACAGGAAGAAGGTCAGATATTCTCTGATTTAAGTGCAAGTTGGTGTTGAATAGCTTGGAGAATGTTGTCTTCTCTTTTTTTTCCTATCCCTCATGTTTCCTTCCTTTTGCCTCTATCGGTTTTCAGTTTAGGCAGTGATTTTTATTTCTTTTTTCCCTCAATAAAAAGATTTCATTTTTCTTATTCAAATAATTGCAGCTGAACTTCTTTGCATGGGAACAAGGAAGTTTCCTTGTGCAATGTACAATGATTTTTGCAAGCTTTGTTTAACTGAAAGGAAAAGTCTTGGTGGAGTCCTTGGGTAGAAAGTTGGGACCAGCTGTTGTGGAGATTCCTGCCTCAGCAGGCTGGGAGGACAGTCCATGGGGAGCTCGGTGCCACGGCGAGATCGTGGGTGGCTTGGCAGGGAGTTTTTTTTTTTTTGCTTATCGTTTTTTTTTTTGCTTATATAATATGAAGTTGAAACTCTGTTGTTCCTAGCAATACTAAAGCTGTTATATAAAACATAGTTTGCAAAGTGACAACCAGCGCAGTTGCCAAGGGATTGTGAAGCTGAGGATCTGCTTTTTGCTTTGTGCTGGTAGGTTAAATTGTGGTTTGCCTGACTGTGGTTTCCTCTCTGTCTTGCTGCAGGCATCTCTTGCGGGAAGTCTATGATCAGCTCCATGAGTCTCATGGGAGGAAGCAGCGGTGCCCCCTTATATGACAGAAACCATGTTACTGGAGCCTCTTCGAGTAGCTCATCCAGCACAAAAGCCACTTTCTACCCACAGGTATGTTGTGCAAATAGACCCCTGAGTTAGGTGACTCCTGCTCAGGACATGGAAAAGGAAGATGAAAACTTGTGTTACTGAATCTAGTGCTAACAGTGGCTCTTGGTGAGAGTTCCTCTTGATGTTCCCAGCAATAGATTTAGGTGAACCACCTCTGCTGCTCTTTGTGAATCCTGATGTCAGTGGCCCAGTACGCTGCAGGCATCCGTGGCACAAAAAGATAAACAGGACCCGAGCAGGAAAGAAAAAATGTCACATGGACCAGCTTGGCTTGCTGTTTATCTGACGCATTCACTGCTGTCTCAGAAAACGTGATCAGAGGGAGAAAACACTAGTACCTGCACACCACCTTACTGTGCTTGAGTCTGCCCAGCTCTGTCTCGTCCCCATTCATGTTTTTGATTGGTTGGATATGATAGCGTTTTTAGTCCCCCAAATCAGAGTTTCATTAATTTAAAGGATCATGGGTGGAAAAGAAGATCTGAATACATATAAACTGTTGTGTTATGCATAGGCATTTTGACTGACAGCCTTTTATCCAAAGGCGCTTTCTCCCCTTTGTTTTGGAAAGATAAGGATGAAGGAGAGGGGGTTGTGAGCTTATCTCTTGTTGAGGAAATATTGGTTAGCTCTGTGTTCCTTGTTACCTTCCTGGAAAAGTCATGAAGAAGCTAGTCAAGATTAGCAGGTGTTTGTTAGTCTACCCTAGCAGCTCTCCTCACTTCTGTGCTCAGTTTGGCCCCTGCTTTCCCAGAGCCTCCATAACTTGCTGGGTAATTTCACAATAGTGCCAGGTTGTTGTCAGTGCAACGCTAAAAAGGATGTATAGAAAAAAGAAACAGGTAAACTAATAGAAGAAAAAAAAAATCTGGAAAGCGCAAAGAGGCCCCAGAGGTGATCTGTTTGTGCCTTTCTACAGGAACTGGACAGGCCAAAAATGCGATGACTCCCTCAGACAGTGGCCTGAACTGTGCTGGCCTGAACCTGGCCACATTCCTGGGAATCTTTTTCTGTTTTCCTCTCCAGACTATGTGACTTGGGGCCNGTATAGAAAAAAGAAACAGGTAAACTAATAGAAGAAAAAAAAAATCTGGAAAGCGCAAAGAGGCCCCAGAGGTGATCTGTTTGTGCCTTTCTACAGGAACTGGACAGGCCAAAAATGCGATGACTCCCTCAGACAGTGGCCTGAACTAACCTGGCTACCTTCCTGGGAATCTTTTTCTGTGTTTTCCTCTCCAGACTATGTGACTTGGGGCCTGTCAGGATAGCTGGGCCTGTTGGGATAGCGTCAGCCTTTCCCTGGAGAGAGGTGGCACACCAGGTTTTCTTAAGGAAGCTGTGGCACAGCCTTTGTTCCACTGATGGTACTGCTTGATCCTGGTGTTTCCATCAATTCTACCCGGTAGATAATTACCCAGTCTGAGTTTCATAATTAAGAAGAGCTCTGAGCTCCCGGCTGCCTTGGCTTTCCTCTGTTGAATGTGTTCTGGGTGGTGCTGTCTATGGGTGGTCCTCGGCAGAGGATAAAGGTCAGGGAGGAGCCGATATGGAGCTGTGCCAGTTGCTTATCTGGGAACCCGGCTGTAGGCATCCCGGCAGACGCCGTTTGCTGTATTCCATGTGGATGGGAAGTGCTGTACTGCCTTAGCTCAGGCAAAAGTAGCAGAAGATCCAGGAGGAGCGGGCAGGCATCTCCGAGAAGGAGGAGAGGAAGGATGCGGTCGCTATGGCAGGCAGGGGCTCAGCCCCAGGCAGGCTGCGAGCAAGACGCCCGGTGCTGCTCCCTGCTGAAGTGCGGAAGCGCTTCCTTGGGTCCAGGCCAGTGTCCTGCCCACGGGGCCAAAGGTTCCTCTTCCTGGGCGACGAGCAGAGCTTCCCTCGTGTGGGAGGAGGAGGAGAAGGAACCTTCGAGCGCTGCATTTTTCTTGGAGCATAATGAACTCTTTCCATAGGTGTGAGGATGACTGCGTATGCGCGCACACAGGCTAGGGCAAGTCCAAACTATTTGCAGCTGCTGGGCTCTTTGCATCACTAGCGTTGCCAAAACGATACGTTCATGTAAGAACAGTAAAAGGACAGTAAAAAGGAAGGATGGAGTCATATTAGTTATTTCAAAGAAAGTCAGGATGTTTAGGGGCTGTGGATGGAACAGCCTTTGCTCCTTTCAGCATCTGCTGCAGATGAGGCCAGCCCTTATGTCCAAGTTGCTGCTGAAACCCAGCAAAACTAGGTTCATCTTCCTGCTTTAGGAAGAGTAATTCCTACTGTGCAAGGCCTGCAGGGCACCTAAGCCCAGAGGCAGAATGGGTTTCTCTGACTTGGGAAGTGCATTAATCCATCCAAGCCGCAAAGGGAGGAAGCTGAAGTAAGGATATAGGGGCCTGTTTAATGCATAAATAAAACTTTAAAAAGAGCTTTACAATTAACAGAAACTTCTGCCCTGCTTGTTCTTCACCTTCCTAGATCTTGAATCCGCCTCCTTCGCCAGCGACGGATCGTTCCCTGTACAACACGGAGATGTTTTACTCCTCAAACATTCCTTCCCCCACGAGATCTTACAGGTATGGCTTGGACAAGGGGGTCTGGTGCTTCTTCTCTCCTTCCATTTTGGACATTAAGCAAATGGTCTTGTTCAGACTGCACCTTGTTTTAAAAAAGCAACTTTTCCCTCCCTTGATAAACGCCCATGTGAGTGGACGTCGTTCTAGCTGCCGTGTTAAATGTCGGCTTTTTGAGTGAAAACCTGAGTTACGCAGCAGGAACATCCAATCGTTCCTTTTTCATCTTCCTCCTCCCTTATTCCCCAAATTGCAATTAACGCAGCTGCTTTCCCCGCTGCTTCTCGCAGGCCCTACCTGATCCGAGGGATAGCTCCCCCCACGACGCCGTGCAGCACGGACGTGTGCGACAGCGACTACGCGCCGAGCCGATGGAAGGCCAACAAATACTACATGGACCTGAACTCGGACTCAGACCCCTACCCCCCGCCCCCAACCCCTCGCAGCCAGTACATGTCCGCCGAGGAGAGCTGCCCCCCGTCCCCCGCCACCGAGCGCAGCTACTTCCACCTCTACCCCCCGCCGCCCTCTCCTTGTACAGACTCCTCCTGACCTCAAGAGAAGGACCTTTCCTGTAAATATTTTTAAATATGAACAGATTTAAAATATATATTTTATGATTTAAAGAATAAATAGGGGTGGGATTTTTTTTAAAAAAAGAAATGTGAATAAGGATGGGTGGGAGGGATGGGGCTGTGAAAACTTGTACAGAGGAAGAATATTTATAAAATTGATTTTTTTAATTTAATTTCCATTCCCTTGTGCCATGTTTTCTGTTCTGAAGTCATGAAAGTGACTTGATCTCCAAAGCGCCTGGGGAGGGAACGTTGAGCCTTTTTTTTTTTTTTTAAGTCACCTCTTTACATGGAAAGTATATGGAAATGTTTATTCATGTGAGGAAAAGAAGAGAAGGGGCTTGTGGGAGGAGCAAGCTAAAGAAAAGAGGAAGATTATCCACAGAGGGGAAGAAAACCCTCTTCAGTAGAAGTATTTGTCTCATCCCCTCTCTACCACTGGGGGCAAATGTGCCAAGAAATACCTGCCTGGGATGCTCCTGCTTGCCTGTGAGTTAAACGCTTCCTACTAGAATGTGTGTCCTGAGAAGCGTTTCGGGCTTCTCCCTGCATTTGCTCAGCATCAAACTGGAAGAGTTTCAGATGTGATAAAACCAAAGCTCCTACAGCCTCTAGCAGTTGCTTCCTTGCGGGGCTTGAGTGCCCATCAAATGTCCGTTTCCCAAAGTAGACTGATATGGTCATGTTTACATATTTAAATGAGGAACCCTTCTTTGTTTTTCGGTATTTGATGTGTGTAGGAAACAGTACCTGCAGAGCTCAAAAGCAGAAATCTATGCAACTCGGTTCAGCCGAGTGCTCATGCAACCTTACTGAAAACCCCCTGAGCTTCACTTTCTTTCACAATACAGAAGAAAAACGTTTGCTTTGACTCCCCTCGTGCTGTAACAAAAGGGCTGGAGTATTGTGTAAATCCGGTGCTGTGAATGCCTGCTCGAGGCATCTGAGGAGAGCCGCGAATGCGCAGAGCTGCACCTGTTCCTGCAGCTGCTGCACAGCAGATGTGCTGGGCCTTTGACAGCACTGATGTTGCTGACAACACGGAAAACTTTCTTTTTGAACCTAAATTGTACTTGGTTTGAGTTTTCTTTTAGCAAGCCTTTTGAGAGCACTTCAGAGGAAGCCCACAGCTCCAGGCCAGAGGTCTTCGTTCCTCGCAGTGGCAGGGCCGGGAGCTCAGCCCTGTGATGCAGTTTGGATTTCAGGTCTGTTCTGCAGTTCTGCTCCTTCTGCTGTCACTATCCCAGGGCAGGATGCATCGTCCCCGTTAAGTAGCTTTTGTTACCTTCAGGCCTAAGGCTCATGGGTTCACTTCTGAGCCTGAGCTTCAGCACAGAGATGCCTGCCGTTTTGCATGGAGGAAAATACAGTATTGGGAATACAATACTGGAGTTTAAGAACAGATTGTCTTACCCCATCCCCAGCTGACCTAAGTTGTTCTGCAGGAAGCCAGGAGTGACAAGGTCATAGTCTGTTAATCCCAAAGTGACTTGGTAGGTCCCTGAACAAGTGTTAATGATTTGGTGAAATAAAAGAGCACTTTCCACGTGATCGTGTTTCAGTCAAACAGATTACGAGTACTGGTCCGTGGGATGTTTTATGTATCACATCCGTCATATAAAGGAATGCTTGTTCTGCACTGCAACAGTTGGTAGCCCGTATCCACACGTCCTATTTAACTTCACGTTTGATAACTATTCACCAATTATAATGAATTAATTCTTTTAGTTGTCTCATGTTACAGTTATAGCTTAAAGAAATGGCACATTTATTTTCCTGTGTTCCTGTGATGACACTGGATGCAAAAGGACATTGTTTTTTCCTTACACCACTGACCACTGTAACAATCTTAACCACTTTATCTGAATACATATATCCTATACAAATTTGGAGTCGAGGCTAAGAAAACTAGCAGTCTTATGGAGAGTTAAGCTGTCATGAGGGTTGAGCTCTTAGGACCTGAGGTATTTATAAGGAAGGAGGCCCTTGTGGCTGAACAGAATGAATTGTGTAATCTCTAACTTCATTTGGACTTGCAGAGCCTCTCGCTGCTGACATTTGCTGAGAACTTACCTGCTTGCCTCACCTGCTGCGGCAAGCAGGCACTGAGCCCCACAGCACTGCCTGGGAACGGGGTGAGCTCAACGGGCTGCAGCACTTCTGATGCCAGAAAAGACCACGGATTTGAGCAAGAGGTGTCACTTTGGTCTCCAGAAATATACTCTGTGTGCTGGCAGGGGTAGTTTGCATCCTGTGAACTTGCAGGCTAAAGCTTAGAAACTGGATGTTATTTTCTTCTACATCAGGATGAGGGAGTGAGTTAGACTTACTGCATGCAAGGGATGAGTTCTGGCATTTCACTGTTCAACCTGAAGTACAATGGGGAAAAGTTATATTTTGGTGGGTCTCATGACTAGTTTTACTAGTTCTAAAGTGTGCTGTGAAAAAGCTGGTTGAAATTTTATACCAGGTCTTCCCTGCATGTATTCGGATCATCTGTTGGAACTTGTGAGTCCTTCACTTGGTTTATTCAAATATTTTCTGTGCTCACTGGGACTGGATGTTTGCACTCAGGGTCGCTCATAGCTGTGAATGAGGGGAGAAGCGTATGGCTGATTCTGTGTTAAGGCTGGGGCCAGGTTCCCGAGCAGCCTACCTGCCTGGCAGCTCCTCGCGAAAGCCGCTGCTCTGCTCATCGTCTCTTCCGAGGACTTGGTCCTTCTTGCCGGGCAGGGGCGGCAGCAGCAGGAAGCTGTAAGGAAATGGGGTCAGGAGTGAGTCAGGAGGGAAGTGCCTCTGAACTTCAAGCAAAGCCTGTGGTCACCTATAGCTTTACTTGGGCTCTGCTGGCCAACGGGCTCTGCACCTTGCAATTCACAATATCGGTAAGAAATCTGTTCCCCTGCTGCTGGTGACCCTGGGAAAACACTGCTAGCGCCCTCTCTACTTACTCTCTCAAGTCCCCTCTGTCTGGCAGCATCTCTGAAGAGCACTAAGGCAAAGATGCAGCTAAACTTGTTTATATGACAAGTAGCAGTGTTTTGTTTACAGTAGTGTTGTAGTCCCTAATGCCCCTGGTCCAGAAACGAGCCTGTGCCGTTACAGCCAGGTTGAAAGACGTCAGCTGAGTGGAGCTGTACTTTTTCTTTCTGAAACACAGTTTGTTCGTTCATACACCTTGATCTCTGGCTTGCAGAGGAGGCAGGTGCTCCCCTGAGGCTTGGTCAAGTCAAACTTCATGTGGGTCGTGTGTCGAGTTTGCTGCCCTGGGCCTGTTCAGGAGTGGATCTTTTCTGAGGTCAGTTACTTCGCTAGGTATGCGCTGAATCAGCGCAAACGGGCTGTGCTTGTAACTGTGCTACAAGTGATCTGTGTTACTGCCAGGAAATGAAAGCAGAAGGCAACCGCATTCCCAGTACCTAATAACACACCCGAGTGCCTGGCACGGAGTTCTCAGAATTAGAAATACCACTTTGCAGTGCTCAGAGGCACTTCACAAATACCCGTGCTTGCTGTGAGCCTCCGAGTGGGCAGCAACAGAGCCGTTTGCTGATGTCTGAATGACTTCTGAGCACGGTGCTCGTCAGGAGTTTGACTGGCCCCCAACAGCTGTCCCCGCTGCGGCTCCTCCCTTTCGTCTTGCAACTCTTCTGTTCATCATTAGGTGTGTTTAAAAAAAAAAAAAAATCATTTCTTTAGCCAAACAGCTCAAGGTATTTACCACATGTCCAATGGAATAGTAACACATATCAGTGATTTTAAGCCTGGTTTGTCTTCTGGCTTTGCTGCCTGAGAACAGCCACTAAAGGCTTTGTACTTTAAAAAAAAAAAATGCCCTTTAAAGTTGCTTATTTTGAGGCTTATTTTACCACTCTGCGGGGCTTTCCACAGAAGATCATGCTCTGTAGGGGAAGAAAGGAGGAATCAGAATTAACTGGACATTAAAGTTGATGGAAAAAAAGGCCGATGCAAACAGCTTGCATTCCTGTCTGACTGAAGATCTCCCTGGTAAGTCCCAAACGGGGCTTTTGGCACTGGCAAAGCCAAAAAAAAAAGATGCCTGGAATGAGTCACGAGAGGAGAGAAACGAGTTTGAGAGCTGCAGCAACTGATGGACCCATCCACCTGCGTTCATGTCCTGGGAAAGCAAATGCTCCCCCCAAAGCACCTTTCTCCGAGCGGGGAGCGACACTCCTCCCGCGCTGCACAGAGGAAAGCTGCAGGCATTGCAAGCTAAGCTCTGCCCCAGCCTGCTTTCCTTCTTACCTAGATATATATCGCAAATGCTGCTATTAGAAATGTACAGGAATATACGAAGATTACCAAGAAGTTTTATGATAAAAACACCTGATTTTACTTTTATATTTATATGAAAAAAATGTATCCTGCAAACAGCCTAATTATTACAGCTTTATGTGTGTAGCATTTTGTAGAGTTTGGCATTGCACGAGGCAACCAATCCCAAAACTTAAGTGCCTTGAATATCCCAGAAGTTGGGGGATAGAAAGAAAAGCCTTAAACCACAGGTGCCCCTAAAGGGAGGCACTGACTGTACTCTGCTTTTAGCCGGGATTTCTCTTGCCCTTAAGCTCTCTTCATTTAAAACACGTTTGTGAGTCGTGGCACTAACTGAAAACTGTTAACTTCTGAACTTTATTAGAGCATCTATGTCTCGAGTTTGCCATTTGGTAAAGTAATGCTTTACTCCCTGGAAGTTTTGAGTTCCATATCCATATCTCTTTCTCCAACTCGCTATCCATTCACAAATGCACTGCACTAAAAGCAAATGCCAGCAGATCACAATGTGTATCTGGGGATTAAACTGACGTTATTTTCCAACTGTCACTACAGTGTTTCTCACTGAAGCCATAAGAATGTTGTGCTCTTACAGAAAGTCTTTACCAATTATTTTTCAAAGCATGGCTTTCTAGCATCCAAGTGAATGGCGGGAAACTGGCTGATGACAAAATAGTTTGAGGGTTTCACTTCATTTCCAGGCCTTGAAACTTCATCTTTGAGTTAACAAAACCCAAAACTTGTCTGAAGTAATTGTGCTTTTGTATAAATGTCTGTAAAGTTAACAAACGCTGCATTTGTACTGTAGATTTTGTGAATTTTGTTTTATAATAAATATTTTTGAAAGATTTGATGAGCAGCCCTTTTTGTGAGTGATGCTGTTCCATCACCTGCAGCAGCAGCGAGTCCCACGTTGTGGCTGTCCTGGACACTGGGATAAGGGCAGTGTCGCCATCTCCTCACTTAGCATTTTCAGATGTACAGGAGCCGTGGAAGCGGGAAGTGCAGATGCTGACGCTAACCTCTCCAACTCCAGCTGGGCAGCACTGCTTGGTATCCGTGGGCCCTGGAGCAGTCGTGTGACACCGTCCCCTAGGGATGTGTGCCATGGCTCGGATTAAGGTAAAGTTACAGTTTGGGGAAGAAAACAGGGGGGTCTGGACTTTTTTAAGGGGCCTGTGCGCAGCCTGGAAGAGGTCATCCATCCATCATCCTGTTGTACGGGAGAGGTCACCCTGAGGAACAGGCAGCTTTCCTGTAGAGCAGGATTCTCCTCTCTGTGAGGAGCTGCTATGTGCAGCTAGGCCTCCTGCTCCATGCAAACAGCTGGCAGCTTCCTTATGTGTGAGCTGGGAGATCCCTCGCGTGCATCTTTTTTCCAGTGGAATTTGAACCTGTTCCCAGGGGTTCAGGATAGGAGCTCAAGAAACTCGTTAGTTTTTGTGCAAACACCAAGAAAAAGCCCACAATCCCTGGGACTTGGGTGCTGTGGAGACAGATAGATCTGGGGAACGAAACCCTCCCTGGGACTAGGATTCATTGCAGTATCTTCAGAGAGATGGAGAATTTAACTAAGGTTTGGGGAAGGAACATGCCAAATCGGGCATGGGACAGCCAAAACTAGGGCAATGGCTGCTGTCAATGGGACGTCTTTCCCATTTGCCGGAAGAATTTTTTTTTTTCCCTCTGAAGAAAAAAAGTGAGTGTCATTTTAAAAGAAACTTTCACTCCCTTCCTGCGCTCTCTGTCAATCAAAATTGCCTGAAATGCTTTAAGCTGCTTCTTTTGAAGATGGATTGGTGGTTTTCTGCAGGGATGAGCCAGCAGGAGTAAACCTGTCCTCCGGGGGGCTCCAGAAGCTCCCCAGAGACCCTTACTGAAATTCCCTATCTGGCCTGGAGTCCGGCAAGAGACCAAGGAAGGAGATGAGTGGGCTCAGGAAGCTCCTATGGAAGCGGCTCACTAGATGTTGCACTTAGCAGGAGGCATCCAGATTCAGAAAGAGAAATCCCGTGATGGAGAGGCTATCCCTGCAGCGAGCCACACGGTGGCACAGTTACCTGCCAGAAGCCTCCTTCAGCCGCGGACCAGAGGCCCAGCGTGGAAGCAAGCACAACGCAACAAACTTTGCTTGCTTATTGCCACTTTTCCACACAAGGCATGCGGTGACACCGAGAGAGCACGGAGGTTCCCAGAGCCCCGCGGCTGCTCCCCGCTCCTGCATTTCCTCCCTGGCAGGACCCAGCCTCGCAGCAGCTTTGGGCATTCCTCCTGCGAGCCCCCAGCGAGCCGAGCCTCGTGCAGCGCCAGCGGGAGGGAGGGCACCGCGGCTGCGCTGCCCCGCGCTCCTCCGCAGCGGCACCAAAGGGTTAAGGGGCGGCGAGAGGCAGGGACAGGCTCCCGATAGCAGATGTCCAGGGCTGCAAAAGTAGGTCACCTATTTCGGCCCGTCGGGGATTTGAAAATCGACGCCGCAGCACTGACAGAGCCAAGGAAGGGAGCGAGGAACAAGCTGGGGCACGGAGGCCCCAGAAACCCCCAAGCAGACCCACCAGGCAGCCCAGCTAGTAGTTTAGACTATCTGGCTAAAAATTAAATATATATATATATATA
>VWPW01011325.1:0-94628 GCA_013389825.1 Crypturellus undulatus | reverse complement strand
ATACAATAAAGGAATTCCCTCCCCACCAACACCCCAAGCAACTGTTATCAAAAGAAATCATCCACTGTAAAATCAACACTAAGCAGAGGCATGCGCTTTAGGAGCATATTTAGCAAGTGCAATATCTATAGGTCATGTCTCCGTAAATAGGAATGTGCGTTTTCCTCTTTTAAACCTCCAGCAATCCAGGATGGAAAGCTCTCAGTCACCGAATACGGAAATAACCAGTTACATTCCCTGGGACACACAGAAAAATCGACACATTTCTGTTCTGCGCTGGGAAAAGAGCAGAGTGCCCGAGCTCAGCAGCTCTGCTCGTGTTATCCGGTATGGAAACGGGATGCGGGATCTAGATGAGATGCTTCTGGCTTGGGAGAGACGACCTTCCTTCTCACCGCCTACTCACAGCTTGTCCGGCTTCCTTGTAAATGCAAAAAGAGGAAAAACAGGGAGTTTCTTCAGGTCCCAGCTCTTTGCTTGGGTCTGGTGGAGGCCGAGGGGACTTGGTCTGCATGACGCAGCTTCCAGGAGCAACTGCTGTAGAAGAGTCCGTGGGCAAAACAATCTGCATTTTCTGGGGTAACCCCCTGTGTGGGAAAGCAGCACGATTGCACATCAAGAAAGAGCGGGAAGGTGGAGCTGAGCATCTTCCGAAAGACCCCAGGGCGCCTCAGAATCAGAACTCTGCCAGATACAAGACACTGAAATGCTCAAAGGCTCAAGAGCAAGAGGAGCTTCTCCCTTTCCCCGCCTCACAGCTGACTCTTGCTTCTCCTGCAGGACCAAATGCACCCAACACTTGAGCCTGTGATGAAACTTTAGACCGAGGACCATCACCTGGCAGATGTGGACACCCCAATGCACCTCCCAGCTGCCGCAGCTTCCAGATGTGGGTGCTTAAAACCATGCTCTGGTCTCAGAAACGCAAAGGGTTGGGGAATACCTGACGCTGTTGATAGAAATGCATGTCTTAAGCAGAGATATCTCACGTGAACATCAAGATAAGCAGCTCATGGAGATGAATGAACACTGCACGGAGTGTCGGGTCACTCTGATGCCCATCGGGCACCTCTTGCACAGCAGGATGGAGCCCTGCACCAAGGGCTACTACATGCTCTGTCCCTGCTCTATCTTGCAGAGCAGGATGACCATGATATGCTCCCTGCAGTTGTATGGACGCACGTACAAATTCACTCACCCACATTAGATGCTTGCAGCAGCTCTGCTGAGACACCAGGTGTTGCAGGGATGCCCAGCAAGAGCTGACCTCAGCCCTTGAGCAAGCCCCTCAGGTGCTGAAACCGATCCTCCAGCTGCTGAGTTTGATACGCTGCTTTCCTGCAAAGCCCTGATCACATAATAAATAAGTCACAGCCAGAATGCCCCCAAATCCCCCCCAAAAAGCCAACATAACTCACATCAAGGATAATGTAAAATTGCAAACTCTTTGCAGCTCTTGCCAATTCCTTGCCCTTTTGCTCACCTTGGGGGGGTCCCACCTGAAGCAGAGGGATGCTGAGGGTCTGATTTATTGCAGCAGCAGCTGCCCCAGAGATGAGACAGGGAGATGCTGCAAACATCTCCTCTTTGGCTCCAAGAACAGGTTTCAAGTCCTCAAAGCAAGTAACCCCGCACAGCAGAGATGCAGATGGGGAACAGAAGGCAGCGTGTCCCACAGGACCTGCTCTTAATATTTAATGCGGCATCAGAGCCGTGCCAAGTGATCCGAGCTCCTGTCGAGTTTTCTGCAAGGGAAAGGGCCACAGCCGCAGCTCGTCTTGCTTGGAAAGGAAAACACACAAGGGCTGGAGAGAAAAGTGCTAATTTGTATTTCTAAAGCCTCTACTCTGGCAACTCCCTCTTCTGTCTGCTCTTTACACAATATTGATGGCTCATTCTTTGCAAGCAGAGCTGCAGCCAATAGTGTAATGGACAGGGCTTGGTACTTAAATGCCTTAATTAGATATGAAAACAATTAGAGAGGACTGCTCTCTCCTAGCATCCACAGGCCCCAGCGCAGATATAATGGGATGGGTTTGCCCCATTTTCTGTCTATTTAAGCCACTCTGAAAGCTTGACAGTTTAAAGAAAAGGACAGCCCGAGTGCACTGCTGCGCCATAAAGTAATCATCCAAAGAGACTCAGAAGACAGCACAGCTGGATTGCAATTACAAACCCTTCCTAATTACCTATTATGGCAAAGGGAGCCTCAAGGGAGCGACTGCTGCCCTGCCACTGCTCAGACACAAGCTCAAGTTCTCCAGAGGGGAATAAAATAAATAAATAAAAAATAAACTAGGTCTTGTGGCAGCATGAGGGAGAGGGCATCAGCACCCAGAACAGGGCACTGCAGTCACCCCATGGCCTGGAGAAGACAAGCTGAGTCAGGATGTGACACAGTAAAGAGAATGGATGCAAGGGATGGGGATGAGCCAACNTTGTGGCAGCATGAGGGAGAGGGCATCAGCACCCAGAACAGGGCACTGCAGTCACCCCATGGCCTGAGGAAGACACGAGCTGAGTCAGGACATGACCCAGTAAAGAGCTGGGGAATGGATGCAGGGGATGGGGTTGAGCCAACCTTGCCTCGGTGCCAGTTACCCACAAGGAAAAACCACAGTATGAAGAGCAGAGAGGGCACTGAGCAAGAAAGAGCTTGACCAAGGAATAATGTGAAAGTTGTCAACAGCTACAGTAGACACATGCCCAGCTGAACATATGGTGGAAAAATAGAGAGTTTTTTTGTGATATGAGATCTCAGATGCAGTTTGTGTTGAGAACTCGGCTCCGTCTTGTTCCCAGTAGTCCTCCCCACAAGGGATCTCGGGGTAGCTCCAGCTTTGATCATCATCGAGTTTCTTCAAGGAGGGTCCACACAGCACAGCTCAGCAGCCAAGGGTGATACAAAGACATCTACAGAGCAGTTCATGTGTTGCTAGAGCAAAACCATGGGTACCTGGGGACAGTAGTTTGTCCTGTGGTGTACAGAAACATGACCAGCCACCAGATTTTTTTTTTTGAAGTATCCCAATTGACGGTTCCTCAGGAATTGCACATCACATTCTACACTTACTGAATTCATCTTGAAGCTTTTCACCAGATGGCATCTCTGAAGGAAACCAGTTGATTTCATTTATTCTACCCCATCCCTCCGCAGTGGTGCGCTGATGCACATCAGCTCGTTTGACATTTATCAAGAGCTTCAAAGTTGACACCAGAGAATGTGGGGGGTTGCTGTTAGTGAAATTGTCAGATTCGCTTTCTAAGCAATCCAGAAAGTGCTATGTTGCCTCTTCAGCAGTCTATTTCACCAAGTTTCCTTAATTTACACGGAGAAACATTTCCATACATAGTGGATCAACAGAATTGTTGAAGGCAATGAAGTAAGCAGCAGACCAACAGAACTACTTGGGTACAAAACCCATTTTAATCGTCAAGCCAACTTCTAGCTCCTACATTCAGTGCAAAGATCAGAAACTCGATTTGAGCATAGAAATTCATCACATCTCCAGTTTCTGATAGTTCTGGCAACTCAAAAGCAACTTCCAAAATTCACTCATTGCAGAAGTATTTTTACTACCTTGTGATTCCAGGTGGGCTTACTCAATAGCAATTAACATCTTTCAAATCCAATTCTTTGGCAATATTTATACATAACATTGTGCGTATATAAAGAGCTTATAATAAAACTTTTTACATTCCAGCCGTCTCGACCTTCACAGAAGTATTAAAGTGCTGAATTAACTCTGTGAACAAACTCCTTCCCTAGGTAGCCTACTGCCTGGAAAAGCCTACACTTAAGTCAACAAAACCAGAAGCAAAGATAGAAGAGATTTTTATGAAAAATACTGTGAAATCATTGCACTCTGTGGAATCATTGCACTCCCTTGAGTCATATGGGATCCTAGAGTCCCCTCTCTCCCTCCCTACCACCCTTATAGTGACACATGGATCAAAAGTGTTCAAGCAGTCTCTTTTCCCAAGTTGGGCCAATTTTCCAACCAGTCAATTCTTTGGCCCATGATTTTTGCAGAAAGAAAACCCCTGCAAAACAATCTGATGGATACTACAAAGAAAAGACAAACACTGAAGTCATACTGAGAAAGCAACAAAGCTCTAAGAGTTATTTATCCCCCATGGTGAGGACAATCCCAGTTATCTGGATTTTAAAGCAGATAATTTAGCAGCATTTGACATCACTCAAGACTGATGTGTTTTCAAAGAGGCTTTAAGGAGGGGTGGGACTTTGGTTCTTCCAAGAGATGGTCCTTCTCAAAGCAATTTTGGGGCAGACATCATTACTTCCCCTCCCTACTCTCTGCTGCAGAGCTTTTCATTTTGGCATGTCCTCTCCTCCCTGCAGCCAGGGCAACCGTGGTATGGTTTAAACAGGTCCAGTGTGACTGTTTCTGCTTGCCAAAAGCACCCAGGGCACCTGCATTCAACCTGGAGATGCTCCCTTTCCTTCAAGGGCTTCCAGTTAAGCTTTTGGCATCCAGATAAAAGTCTAAGCATCACCAGAGCCTTTGCATTCCCTGCCTTTTGATGAGCACTTGGCCATTTGCTGTCACTTATTCCCTTTCTGTTGATTGATCAGAGACATTCAACACCTCCTACCTGCAAACCCTGTCTCCTGACTGCTCACTTTTTCATGCAGACCCTGCAATGGATATTAATGATCTCATCGTGGGTCTGACTCAAAAGCTGGAAAACACCACGGTGCTTAGAAATCACATGCTGATTTACACTCTCATGCAACATACTGGACATGGCAGGAGATACCCCTGCTACCTTCAGGTCTTTGCCCCCAACCCCACGTGCTTGGTGTCACCTGCACTAGCAAGCCTTGGTGGCCACCCCAATTCAGGGTCTTGTCCACAGTCCCCAAGGAATTTGCTGGTGTGATACGAGGGTCCTGACTGTGGTCATGCAAGGATGCTGCTCTGCTCACTAACATAGGTGAGTTTTCTCCTGAAATTGAGGAGAAAATTCTCCTTGCGTTCTCTTGCTCTGTGACATGAATGAGTGCCAGAAGGGCATGTTCACAGCAACATTAAGTGCTCTCCTTCTTTAAACGCCAATATAAAGATTGAGAGTTTTAATCAAAATGGAAAATTCCATTCTTGATACATGCATTAAAACCATAGGGGACTACGATATGATGAAACACATCTGACACGCAGTGTAAATACACCAAGTCTTCAGTGGCTTGAATCTGGTTTGGTTTCAGCAATTTGTCTAAATTCTTCCTCTCTCATCACAAAGTTTGTTCCCTCCATTATGCAAAAAAACACCTAATCACTAGTGCACATGCTGGTGAGACTCTGTGCTATTTTCTGGGCAAGCAATTTGCAAGAAAAGTCTTCTTTGCTAATCTGTTGTATTTGCATTTCATTTTATATTCCCCTTTCCTCATTTCTACTGTTTTGAAAGTTCATCATCCTGATAACTCCACCTTCTACTTAATGCTTTACCTGTGATCTGTATGTGCAGCAAAGGAAAAGGACTTGGGTAAAAGACAGCTTGTTTCACAGTACTTCAAATAAGAAAACTGACCATAGTACAGGCAAAATTAAACAAACGGAAATATAAAAGACAGCAGAAGTTAGATTCATCCAGAAATATAATATAATGTCTCAGAGCATGGAAAAAAAACATGAGATTAGCTACAAAAACAATGAAGTGACCAACAAATATTCATTAGGCAAGAGGAAACTTTCATTACATGCTATACATAAAAATTAAATGCAAAATTCACATGTTGGAGCATCAAAACAGAAGGATGATCTTGGAAGTCATGGGAAGAAAGAAAAAAACTTGAATAAAGCAACATATGGACAAAAACAGTAAATGAGCAGCTTCAAAATAGGAAAAAAGTGACCATATCTCAAATGAGAAAAAGCAGCACTGAAGCAAAGAACAAATAAGTGCTCAAGACATCACGGATAACACTGATTGCACAAAACACTTCTGATATTTCAAAAGATTCAGGCCTATCTGTATATCTATGCAAAATATATACACAAATCCATATGTATATATGTACACATAGGCACTACTGTACATATGTATATGCAATCAATAACACAACTGCACTTGGACAAGTCTCAGCATCTGAATCTGCGTGCAAGCAAGGACACGGCAGTTGTGCAAAACCACGCTTCCATACTCGATTACTGAGCAGTAATGGTAGAAAGATCCAAAATAATTCCCAAATAACTTAGACCCAGATGCAGTTTCATCAGCATCACCAGGTGAGCCCAACCCCTAAACATCTCCAGCTCCTCCGTAGGAATTAAATACTCAAAGCTGTGGATTTTATCTGTCCAATTTAAAACTGTTTCAAGCCCAACTCAGTCAGAAGAGATGGCCTCACCTCTCCTGACAGTAGTGGCTTACCATGAGGCCATCCCACCTGGAAACTGGGAATACTGGACACATGGGAAAATTCAGAATGCCAGAACAGTATTGTCATTCTGTAAAAGAAGCTGCTGTCCTTATATATCAATAGTGTTTTGGGAAGAAAAAAAAAAAAAAAAGGATGTGAGTGCATAAAAAAAGGGATTCCCCCCACCAGCCCCAAACAAAGGAACAAGTGGCAATGCTAGGAATGCATGCCCCAACCATAGAACATGCTGATCTTTGGGGTTTCCAGTTTTGGGCTGTAGAAAGTAATGTTTCTGTAAAGCTCGCTTGCCTCAAAGCTCTGAAGAGCATCGGCCTCCAAGTCCAAGGCTGTTTTGGTCTGACGCTTCAACGCTCAATTGGTCTTTAATATTTGTGCATTACCAATGCCATATTAGAGCAGAAAGTGGTGAAAGAAAGAACTGCAGATAAATTGTTCTATGCCTCAAAGCCACCCTGTCCTTTCAACTCCAAAAGGAGCCATCTTCAAGCTTCTGTCTGCATCAGGTCCTATTTAGTGCTCTGCATCCATAGCGTCTAAGTACTTGGCTTCGATGATCCTAGGGAGCAGGTTATACCTAGGATTGAACCAAAGAGACAGCATTAGTGCCTGGTTATTACTGTTTCATTACTGTAACACTGTTTATTCTCAGACAAGTTTGTTCAAGATCATACATAAAGACTCACACAGCTGCAGCACAGGTGAGGATGGGGAAGAAAAACAACAATTCTGCAAGCAAATTCAGCAATTATGGAAACAGCAGTGCAGATATCTTTGAAAAACATCTCCCCATGTCTATTTAGGAGGGAAGAAATTGTCCTCTCTACACAGCTGCCCAAGGGCACTCTGTTACAAGGGGGTCTTGAAGGAAGTACCAAAAATGTACAGTCTCACTTGACCCACAGCTATGCTCCTGCTTTGTACAGGGCACTTGACTACCCCAGCTTGCATGCACACAGGTTACATGGACAAAAATCACAATTTATAATAAGCAATTACCCATTTCAGTGGTCTCCTCACACACAAACCTTACCCCCTGCAGCCCTGCACACTCACAATGACACTGCCCATAAGAGGCATTCAGAATATGTAGGAGAAACCTTCCCCTAAGGTCACAAGGCCGTCCCAAGGACCATGGTGTGAAAGTTATTTGCATTATAGGATGTCAGTCCTTCAGGTATCTCGGAGTCACTTCTTCCACTTTTCCCCACAACTGGAAGTTTTAATAAGCACCCAGGAGCTATGCAGCCTTTTGAAAAGCAGAAATATATCCACAGGGCTTGAGATCACTACAAAAGGCTAAGCAGGGCTGTGGCATTCAGTCTTCCAGCTGCTGGCAGAGCTCCATCCCTACCTGATATACCTTTCATTGCATTATTAGGACAGCATTTATGTTACCTTTTTTTCTCTCCCTCCCCCTTCAAAAAACATCCTTATGACCATGTATAGGGTGAGAAAGGTAAAGCACTATAATAGCATGCTATAAAATTGCTCTCTTCATTAAATCCTACTGCACATTTTTAGTTTGACACTTTGTTTGCATAACAAGGAAGCTTTTTAGCTGTCGAAACAAGACTATGAGACACCAGTAGACTCGGAAGAGCCTTTTCAACACAAAAAAGTAGATCTCAAACAGCACTTAGTACTGAGAAATGCCATAATCTTCTCAAATTGGTCTGTCATGAAACAAAATTAGAATGTCATTGGAAGAATTTGAAAAGGCAGCATTTTACCCACTTCTCTAAACATTAAAAATACTTCTTGGAGCAGTGATTAATGCATAACCAAAAACTTAAATCATCCTTAAGCTTCGAATCCAATACAGGAATTGGGATACCTGCAGGGATCACATTTCCTCCTAACATGCTATAATATTGCAGTAATGAGAAGTCCTTGAGATACAACATCCTTCATGCTGACACACCACCAGTAGAAAAATGTCCCCTCATTTCTTCTCTTCCACTCTGCTTCATAGAAACTGCCAAATCTTTGTGGAAGAGTCATTTTTTACTCAAGTGTCCTGCACCGTGGTGCTACCTGCTCAGCTGAAGCTCATAGACACTACACAAGCAGCAGAAGTCAGAACAAAGCGAAGTTGAAGCCTTTTTATTTATTGTGCCAGGTAGCACAAATCAGGTTCTCCCAAGCTGATATCCAGGCAGTAGAAAAGCTTGCTCAGGAAAGCACAGTAAGTTAGCAAAGAGCTGATAGCATCTTATTTATTCAAAAAAGAAGAATTATCACCATGGAATAACCTCGTTGTCACAGAATCAGCTTGACAGTACTCCCCACTAATTAGCCTGTTATATTACACCCAATACATTAGTATTTGGAAAAAAACAGCTTTGCTTTATTGGGCTGCCCTGTTTGGAGATGTGCAATTCCCACAGGAGACAGTCACCCACCACTACACACAAACCAAGTGTTTACCAGCCATTTAGGTATTGCTTTGGTTAAGTGGTTATGTGAAGGGCTGAGAGTGACTCCTACCATAGGAATAAGTTATTTGGCATTTCAAAATTTTGTTTATGGTCTGAAAAGCACCTTGGGATGGTTTTAAAGACACTTTTATAGTCCTCTACCCTTGAATTAATTTGGAATGAAAACAAAACCCTATCAAATCCTATCACCCACACCCTCAAAATACATACCCAGCTGCATCCTGTTACCTGGAATGCCAACTCCATAACTCCTATGGCAAAATTCACCCTTCAGATAGCTCTGCACAAAAGGTAGTCAGTCTGACCATGAGCTTCTCCATTCTAGCACTGAATAGGTCTTGCAACAGCAGAAAAATTCTCTTCTAGCTCCCCCGGAAATCCTCGAGCTTGCTGCTACTACCTTAACTCAATTTTGCCGCAAGCTTTGTCTGAGCAAGCAATTTATTGCAGAAATTGCAGAAAAACAAAAAGTAAAAGGAGTGGCAAGAACAGTATCTGTATTTGGGACCAAATTTTATTGCTAATGGATATTTAGATGATTCAGACAACTTTTTTCCCCCCCTTCAGATATTCATCTAAAAACCCCAGCCTAATTAACCTAAGCCAGCTGGAAGCCATGGTAGCTATGACATGTGCTTTTGTTTTGGAAAGAGCTGGATCCATCTTCACCATCCAAGAAAACTTCCTGCCTTTGATGCGATAATCTTCAACAATCCCGAACTTTCAGATTAGATGGAAAGTCTGAGATTGTGAGTTCAAAGACAACCAGATATCACTGGATGCTTCACTGGCCTAAAAATAACCAAGGAGGCTGGAGACAGATACGCTCTTTCCAAGATCTTATTATGGCTTCTCATTAGGTCCAAAGGATGGAGAGCATGAATGATTTAACTGGAGAATGAAGGGCAGTCGTTGTCTAATGAACATTCAGGAACAAGCTAATGTAATTTCTCAACACTGTCTCCAATGCTGCAAGATATTGCAGGATCCTCCCAATTTTAGAGAATAGGCTAAAAGGGGCCAGTTTGACCTAAGTGGGGTCATTTGGTATGGTAGAGGTTACTGCAAGGTTACTTTATCCCAGTACAGCCCCACATTAGAAGTAATGATCCCTCACTTATATTCACCTTGCATCAAGTATCTGATTCTGCTCTGAGAACTAGAACAGATCACAGAAAGCCAGTTTGCAAACCAAGGAGGAATATGATCAAATACCTACACTGGCAAAATATAGCCAAGCTTTGCCACAGAGAGCTCCATACCTGATTGGGATCATTCCTATCATGATGAGTGGGAAGATCATCTTCATGTAGGGCAACGGTGACATGCCAAAGCCACAGAGGATGAGGAGCTGCAGGACCTGCAAGCCTGTGAAATAGTGGATCTTCCTCTGGGGCACTCTGCGGATGTAATGTGTCGGAGGATAAGCAGTCTGGAAAGGGAAGAATTACATGTTAGACACAGAGCAACATGGAATTGTGACTGCAGGGCACAGCACAGACCTTTGGATTCCAGGGATTTAAGAATGTCACATTCATACACGCAGTGCATCAGTATCAGTCCTCGATAGGTTCAGCCACTAAACACAGGATTTGTAGAGTTAAGTGCTTTAAACCACACCTCTGGCAACAACACACAGAGGATGACTGGACACTAGAAACCTGGGAGAAAACACCCATACCATGCAGCTAGGATTGACTCAGGAGAGTCTGGAGCTCAACAAAATATCTTGATGAGATTCCCCTGAAAAGGATTATCAGGACTTTGCAGCAATACATGAAGGTTCTGTAGTGTGGTGGTGGTAAACAGATGTTTTGGGGGTTGCTAGATGGTTCCTCTAGCCCAAACCAGAACTCCTCATTATTTCACAGCTTTCTGAGCTCTGCTCATCACACCCAGCACTCACACTCATGGTCAGTTAATCTGCCTCAACACTCATAGCAAAACCACACAGGATCAGATTCAGGAGATGATAGAAGAGACTGTACTCAGATTGCTTATACTCATCCAAGCCACTCATTTTTTTGAGAAGGAGGGGAAAAATGACATTAATAAGCTAAATATTCCTCGTAGTTTCTTCTGACAGTTACTTGCTCATGTCTGATGCAGGCTTTGACTCACTGTCTATACATCAGTGAAGGGTATGAGCGACTGTCTGCTGGCACAGATATAGACTCAGTGGATTTCAGATTGTGCCATGACTCATTAAAAGGTTTCCAGAAAGGGGAAAGATCCATATTTGAGAAGATTTTTTAATTTTCCAGACCAAAGCTTGGAAAATTCCAAGCATAATTCGTACTAAAACCAGAAGTAATATTCCATGTACACCAGTAACTATTCATTCTTCATTCAAAAATCGACATGACAAATGTAAGCTTTCCTCAGATTTCACACTTCCAGCCACTGAGATGTAATATTAGAGATCAAGAAAGATTAGCAGAGGTGCAGAGCCAAGGGCTTAAGCCCTTGACCCTTGTTACACAACATAAGGCGAGCTAGAGACTCGTTACTGCTCCCAGACACCGCCTACACTGCAAACTAATGCCTTCTCTGCACTTGTAATATCGACAGCTCAAAAGTAGATCTCCCAGATTTGTTTTCATCCCACATCAGAGGGATTTCAATAATGCAAGTCATTTTGTTTTGACTTGCAAAAAACTGTCATGTGGAATTTAACAGAAGTCAAAAAAGTTTAACTGGAAGACAAAAAACAACCTGTTCTGAAGCTTTGTTGGGGGCGGAGGGGAAGAAATCACTGTTTCCTGACATTATTATTTTTAATAAGGTGCATGTGCTCTGCAGCTGATAGATCACAGTGGATTTTTAGGACTAAAAAAACACCTATATTCAAGCAGGTAAGAATACTTTTTAAAAGTCATTATTTAAACATATTTTTGGCTTGTATCTAGCACAGTTCTGGTGATGTCTTCATTGGAGGCAGCTATTCGTGCTCACTCAGCTATCTGCTGGTGAAAGGGGCTCTAGAGCTCTTGCAAGCAAACAGAAAGAGAAGGATCATCTGAAGTTGCTCTGAACACAAAAAAAACCCCAAACTTTCAAGGTAGGGAAATGCAGAAGACAGTTTATGCAGAACTTGAGTAAAAAAAGACTGTTTCGATGAACAGTTTTACCACNCCTGCTTAATGAGACTTTTCTTGCTCATATCCAGCCAAGCCTAAGCCAGAGACATCAGATTTCACCTCCTCTTTGCACAGAGGCAAGTGATGCACAAGCTGCAGGTGGAAATCAGTCTCCAGGAAGTGTGGTTCCAGGGATAAGCACATTCCTGGCACCACTAGCTTCCAGAATTAGCTTCTTGTTGGCCCCAATGTTGCAGGACACCCCAACCCACATACCTGTTCTTTCAGCAGCAGAGCCACCCTCTCAAAGAGCTGGTTCCCGTCTATGGAAGTCAGGGCGATGTATAAGAAGAGGCCATAGAGGACTGGCTTTGGGATCCACTGAAGAGGGAAAGGGAGGAGCAGGAACGAGAGGCCCACAAAGAAGTTGGCCACGAGGCTTGTCAGTCGGGTCTCCTTCACACTCACAATCCTGGAGGCAAGAGGATTGGAATGAGGTGAGGTTAAGCAGCAAATACCACACGTAGAACTGAGGCCGTCCAGGACACATGCCACCCATAGAGGACAGCTCATCTCCACTGCACCGAGATCAGCATTTCTGGCCCCGAGCTGACACTGAGAAGACAGAGCTCTTGGACCCAGGCCAGATGACACTTAATCCACAACTCAAACAGAGCAGCTGGAAGAGTGCCAAATTCCCCTTCTCTTCTCCTATTATCTGCAAAGCTGCACAGACCCGATCCTGAACTATATTACCCTCTAAACTGATTCAATACTGGGAAGGGAGGAAAAAAAAAACCCAAAAAACAAACACAAATATACCCCCAAAATGCAAGAATCTTCTGAGCAATAAACTTTTGATTTACTCAATGCATATGCAACTGGCTTTTATCCAAGAGAAAGCTCATTGACTTCCACAGGAACCAGAGAACCTCTTGTTTAAAAAAAAAGACACAAAGTCTGCACTCCTGATAGAGTCAGCATTTTGATGTGTGTGAGGATTTCTGTTGACATGGGGGGAATGCCAAGACCAGACCAGTATGGGGGGAGTTAGAAAACTCATTCTGCTGTGGATTACAGCAGTTGTGCTGCAAATTGCCTATTACCATGCAAAACATGTAGTTAATTAATGCAAATTTGCCAGAGTTGACAGACCACAGATTGGTATTTTTTTTAAACCCTGGAGGGGAGAAAAAAATAAATAAAAAACTCCACAGCACACCACACTCACAGGAAATCACACAGCAATTTTCAGAGTCTACTTTGGGGCTGGAAAAGGGACAATAGTTCTTTTCCTTTAGTAGCAGCTAAACCTGGGAGCATTCTAGTTTAAGAAAAGCACCAGAAAAAGGAAAGAAAAGTTCTCTCTCAAGGCTACCATGAGTAGAAAAAAAGAGGGATTCTTGCAAATATCTGAGAAAATAGACTCACCAAGTCAGTGGATAATCACTAGTGATTAAATCCCCCTGTATCAGTAGGAACATGCATGTTCACAGGCTGCTTTAGTAAAATCTACTGCTCTCACTCCCTGGACATGAAACCTCATATTTCAAATTAACCCTCTATGCAGCAGAGATTAGCACAAGAGCCAGACTTAGGATCCAACAGAACATATTTTCTTCTTTTATATACACAGTGCTAGGACTTCATAATCCCTTCTGTCCTAAAGACAACTGCCAGCTGCTTATATTAAATTCTTTCAATATTGAGTTTCTCTGAGTCCTGCCTATAAGCAAGGTCAGGTTGCATTTCAAATCTCTCATATTTGTGCATTAAAGGACATAAAGTTGTTGGGAGACGGATGAAGGCATCTCCCTCTATATTTGGGGAGAAAAGGTTACAGCCTAAGTGCTGTCTTGCAAGATCTGGATAGTGGGGTAAAACACAAGCAGCCACAGGACCTAAGCGACAGCAGTCAAACACTGCAAACTGTGCACAGTCTCGAGGACAACCCTGAAATCCCTTGTTGAGCAAAGACGACACATTATCCAGCGTTACCAAGAGAAGATGCACAGAAAAGACACTGGAGGTACCAACTTCTAAACAACTCCATGTAGGTTTAAATAGAAACCAGCCTTTCTGCTTCTACTTTCTCCAGATTCAACTGCCAGAGGGTCCTGCCAATGCCTGGAGAACTTGAGGGAGAGCCCAGCAGTTTTCCACTGTGCTCCCTGCACTCTGCTCTTGCCAGCTCTGGAAGCATCAGGCATTAAGGAAGCATTAGGGCTTCAGTCAGATGGATCTAATTGGGCATCATTTTCACAGCCTCCAGGCTTGGATGAGGGCAGAAGAAAAATCTTGGAGGCAATAGAGCCAAGCAAGCTTCAAGTGCAAATGCTAGGCTAATTCAGACTAATCTGATAGTGTAATACAGGAAGAGCCTGGCCACTTAGAGCTAGCAGAAGCACCAGGCTTTTGCCTTTTAGAGCCTCTCAAATGACCCAGTAAGCAGAAGGGAAGGGATGCACTGATTAATTTAGCCCTGCAGCAAGAATTCCCCCTGCTTAGTCATCATGCAAGCTACAGGCCAAACATTTGAGGGGAAAAGAAAAAAAAAAAATCCAAGTTATTTCTGGGGAAAACTAATTTTGGAGGTGAGGTTTCCAGGCTAGCCTCCCTTCTCAGATTGGTCTCTTAATTTGCCTCCTGCTCTCCAGATAATTTAGCAAGTTTATTGTTAGAAGAGGAAACAATAGGGTCTGCCAGTGTTTTTCTCAAACATAAGGACATAAAGGGCAGTCATATTAAGTCTACAGAAGAAACCTGGAAATTTAAGTGCATTCAAGAGCTTGTTTGCTCCTTGAGAAATAGCTTGTGCTGCAATGAAAAAGTGAAGTAATTATGGGAGATTCAAGCACCCCATCCAAGCTTGCTTCCCCCAGAATCCTTTAACACAGATAGCATAGGATTAGCCATTTCTGACTTGCTACATATGCCTAATGACAGCCTATTTAGGGATTCCAAGGTCAGCCCACATCCAACTCAATTGTTACTCTACAGGGGAGAAGAAAAATTTGCTTTCATTGTGACAGATCTTTATTCTTGTTTAGATTATGCTCACTGAGCGCTTTGATTTCTGAGTGCAGGAAAGCAGCCTTCCAAGGGAGCCAGCGCTGAGGGAACTCTACTTGATTTTTTAATTGAGCTTTAATACAAATTTATTCTAGCAAAGCTAGCTAAGGAAAAAAATAGAGAAAAAAGGAAAGATGACAACATTGCATGGAGCCTCTTGTTTATAGTGCAGGGAAGAAGGGGCTTCCATTTCAAAGGAAGCTCAGCAAAGACGGGAATACTGACTCCCTGTGCTCCCTTGCAACCAGTTCAGAGCATCTAACCACCCACTTGCCTCCAGCAAAGCAAGAGCAGGGCCCTAAGGGAACAGCTTAGTGCAATTAGTCAGGGTATCCCCTTCTCTTATCTTTTTGGGCATCTTCACATAGTTTTACCTTTGCTGATTAAAGGCCAAAGGGATCTGGCTTGCTCTTTTGGGGCAGCTGCATGAAGGAAGAGACAATGTCACAGGGAGGCTTGGTAAATCGGTATCAAAAGGTAAATTCTCTATCTCAGAGAGAATTAGATACAAGGAGCAATGGCAGCGATTAAAGCCCTGAACAGTTGCTTAAAGCAACTGANACAATGTCACAGGGAGGCTTGGTAAATCGGTATCAAAAGGTAAATTCTCTATCTCAGAGAGAATTACAGATACAAGGAGCAATGGCAGGGATTAAAACCTTAAAGAGCAACTGAAATTATAAAGTTTTGAGGTGGGGTTAGCATTTATTGAAGGCAGAGATACATTATGGCCTCTCTTACAGCAAGAAATACTAATGGGAACATCAGCGCAGGGGCTGATCTCCCAGAAAAAAAGGCTGTAAAAGCATTGCAAGGAAGAGCAGGGCTCAGCTGTCCCTGGATGTGCTGGTGAAGCCTGCCCATCACTGACAACAAGCAGCTGCACTGGGGTGGACTGTCAGGAGGCAGCATAATATGAAGGCAAGACTGAAATTAAAAGGCAGAGCAGCTCTATCCCCTAAAGTAAATGACCACTTAGTCTCATTTTTGATAAGTGACGACTCTGAAAACGGAAACAAAGTCAGGATAATTAAAACTAATGGAATGCAAGTGGAAATTACCACTTCTGAGGTTAAAGCCCTGAAGTGTAACGTACTGAGATCAAACGGACCAGATAATCTCTATTCCGGAGGAATTTTCAAGATAAATTGGTTTTTAAGTATGTTTCCAATAAAAGACAGTGCTGGACAACTGAGAGCAACAAAACCTGTTCTTAACGAAAAAGGCTGGATCTGAGCACAAACATTTTTGTAGAAAACCATGAAATAAAATATTAAATAAGCTTTTTGTCCATCTGAAATGTGGTCAAAGATGCTATAGATGCTCTGAAATAAAGCTGCATTTTTCCGGTCCTTTGTAATAACCACCAGACAGGTTTCAAGCAATGAATCAGATGGGGTGTTTTCTGGCAGGAATATCTGGAAAGATCTGGTGAGAACTTAGCCAAAACATCTCCTCAGCCTTTCACAGGGAGAAACCTAACAAAAGGACCTCAGCAAACATTATTTAAGAAGGCAACTTGCATCAAAAGAGATCGACTGTCTCTCAAGGTGCCTTCATTCACTGATAAGAGTAGAATTTGTCCTAAAAGGCTCTGCTAAAACAGGTACCTTGGGATGAAGCTGGGTCACTGGCTAAGATCCTTGCAGGTCTTTGCAAGGAGACAGACTGCTCCACCACATATCCCACCGTGCCCAAAGGATTAGGAAGTCACAAATCAAGCCTAGATGGAGAACTAGACAGCTTTGTGGTTATAGGATCTCTTTTCCAACCCAGGTACAGCTGTACTGGCAGACTCAGCTCCGTGTCTGTAGGTTGGGTTATTGGAGGCTGTTCCTACATCATGAAATACAAATGTCTCATCCAAGCATTACAAAAAAGGAATTAACGCCACATCCATCTCTACCCCGCCATCTCCTCTGTGGACATGCCACCTCTTACGTCTCATAGATGTGTCCGTTTTCCACCCTCTCTTCCACGTAGGCCAGAGCACGGACATGCATCGGGGAGTGAGGGAAGGCAGCGTGGATCCACGGCAGGCCGAAGATGGACATCCCCGTGTTGATCAGTGCAACGAGCAGGAGGTCCCAGTGATAGGCTGTTCCCTTCACCAACCTGAAACAGGAAGTTTTTAAGCATTTTAGCAAGTTCATGGAAGTTTTTAGCATTTCTAAAAGTCACAGGGCTACCCTTGCTGAAGTGAGCCTGAATGCTAGAGACTGAAGTTCATTCCACATACAGCACAATTTCACACATCTCCTGCTTTATAGGCTACACTACACAAAAGCTACAGGTAGTGAAACTTGATGGTTGCTCTGGGAAAAGACTATCTCGTTGAAAGAAAAATCCTGAGCAGAAAGGCAACCCACTAAAACAGCTCATGAAAGTTTCATCAGTGTTTTGCAGCTCCAATTACAGTGGTATCTACTCTTAATACTACAGGTGCATCTGCTGGCAGAGCCCACAGAGGCAGTACTTAAATGTAGGTATAGTTTGCATAACTACAGGCACTGGAGTTTCCCCAGGCTTCTTCCTTTTACATCTTATCTCTCTTTTCCCACAGACCCAGAAGCAGCTGCACGTGTGTTCAGTACAGAGCAATCACCACAGTTATTTAAGTGTTACTGCATGGTAAGAAAATAGGACATGAATTCCTTAAGCATCATCTTCTCTTGGATAGTCAACCAAGAGAAGATGCTCCTAACTTTGTTGAACATGGGGTACTTTCCACTTTTTTAGAGCAGATGGAAGTTAACAGCTTTCACAAAGGATTTGGCTATTCCTCATTCACCGGGTAAGGAGTGTTAGAGAGTGGCTGCTAACACTTCAGTGCGTCTACTTTAAACTTATTGTTTTTGCAAAGCCTGAACCCTTCTTGAACATATCCAGTGACAATCGCTCAGATGTTTTGAAGTTTAGGAAAAAACTGAAATATGTAGCTCTCGGATTTTGATTGTCAAGATCTACAGCCCTGTTTCTGCACCTGGGTAGCAGGGCACAGAAAGTAGCTCTGCTCACCCTGATGCAACAGCCACAAGGGATTAGCTGAATTGAACTTTAAGCATAGGCAACTAGAAAAGGAGCTCAAAGAATTTAGACAGGTTCATCCCACCCAAGCAAGTTCATCTCAGTATCTATGAGCCATTTGAAGTGTTCTAGGACAAGGCACATGGGGCTAGAAGATATGACTTCATACAATAAAGGAGATCTTAAGATACCCAGGGTATCTCAAAGGGTAAAGCTTGGGCAAACATTTTGGTTGGAATTGAGTTTTTGAACAAGAATCACCACCTCACAGGAAGTGTCCACCTCCATTGAGGGAAAAGACCACGTAGTGACTAGTCAAGACACGTCTACACCACAACCTCTCTGAAAGAGAAAGATGCTGTCAGGAAGGGTGGGTTGCAGACAGTGTGGCTCTAGACATGCTTCCTGTGTTGGCTCATGCTTGGAGAGCACAGCCCAAGCTCTTGTGTTGCTTACTCAGGGCAAATGCATCCCCAGGATATTCATCTATTGTCTGGCTGCCCTTTCTGCCCCTTTTGGAGGGCTTTACAAGTCAAAGCTGTGCATCTAGTACCAGCATCATTTTAGTTCCCTGGGATACTGTTCAGTCTCAGCAATCTTGCAACACAGATGAGATGGGGAGAGAGTAGATGAGATCTACTCCATGCTGCCTTATGCTGGATTATAGCCATGGTGGCCCACTAGCTGTCTCGTATATTCTGCATTGATTATTCTTTAGCAAAGCGCAGAAGGGTATTTTGGTACCTTTTCCTCATCTATTCTTCAGGAAGAAATCACTATCTTTAAGGCACTAATAATGCTTTCTATTTGGCCAATATAGCTAATGCAAAACTACACGTGTGGATGTCCATATTTTCATACTCTGACGGTATCCAAAACAGAAGATAGCAAGCCCTTGCTTTTCTTCTCTACAAAAACATGCTCTGATACCTGATCAAACACAAGCTCAGCCTCATTTACAATATTATGAAGAATTATGTACAATACATTATGAAGCATTATGAAAAATACTACAAAAACTACAAAGAATATATTATAATTCCAGTAGGACACTAGTGGTAGGTTTGAGATCCATGTAAGGAAAAAAGTGGCCCACTTATATTACAAATTTATGCAACATTTTGCTTAAATGGGATGTAATCAGAGAAGAGGAAAATTCAAGTGGCCAAAGAAAATCAAAGTAATATGAACAGCTTTGGGCTTGCTTTCTCCCCAACCCAATAAAACTTTAGCTACCATACAGAGAATGTTAATGCAAGCTTATTCAAGGAGAAAACCCTCTCACACATTACAGTAACACAAAAATCCTGAGACATGGTAGTTTCCCTGGAAAAAGTGTCATATATGTTCATTTTTGATACCATATCTGATCACAGTTGGCACAAAAACTTCAAAGGGAATATTTTAATACTGTAAAATCTTGACTCAAGTTTGCACATAAATCAGACCCATCAGATAAAAGTGAAAATACATTAGACACACTGTTCTACTCTGCTTCCATCTTCCAAATTAATCACAAACTAACAGCTCAAAAAGATGAATCCTCTGATGTTCAAGTGCAGCACATGATCCTAAGATATGGCTGTGGATGACCAACTTTAAATTCTCTATATACCAAGAGCAATGTAAGTGACCACATCAGTCAGTCAATCACTAAACAGCTACTACATAACATTCCCACAAGGCTTCGAGGAACTCAACTCATTGATGTGTTGCATTTTGGACTCATTGCCACACTACCAGCCTTTGGACACTTTAGGGCATTAATTAAGTGTATTACTTTTATCTCTGCAGAAGAAATTCTGAAGGACAGACACTGAGCATCTTTCCTGATCCAAACTAGTTGTGGTCAAAGTTTAGTCTGCAGGGGGAATTTAGTAGAAGAAAAGAGGGAATATGGTAATAATTCTCATATTAGTTATCATTCTATCACACTANAACAGCTACTACATAACATTCCCACAAGGCTTCGAGGAACTCAACTCATTGATGTGTTGCATTTTGGACTCATTGCCACACTACCAGCCTTTGGACACTTTAGGGCATTAATTAAGTGTATTACTTTTATCTCTGCAGAAGAAATTCTGAAGAATGGACACTGAGCATCTTGCCTGATCCAAACTAGTTGGTCAAAGTTTAGTCTGCAGGGGGAATTTAGTAAAGGAAAAGAGGGAATATGGTAATAATAATTCTCATATTAGTTATCATTCAATCACACTAGGTTGGTAAAATTAATCTTCTCCATTTACGTTTTCTGTAACAGCAGCATGCACATTACTATCCCAGTATCGTGCAGCAGAAGATTGAGCACAGCAATACCCAGAATAAGACAACACTCTGGAGAAACCAGAACCACCTCTCCCCAATTAATATACTGTCATATTTTTGAACAAGGCTTCTCAGTCAACCGCATTTCAGCAGTAAAAATGGAAAACAGAAGCTCAGGGCACTTGCCCATATCAACCCATTGGATTATCAAGAACACCAGCAACAGTAGTGCTAGGAACACAAGATTTGCCCTCAGTAGAGGCAGAAGAAATGCCCAAAGCATTACCTGTTCTCCGGAGCGTTTGTGAGCGAGGCCACAATGTTCTGCTCTATGAAGAACAGCATCGAGAGGAGGAATCCCAGCCCCATAGCACTTATCACCGATCCAATGGAGAGAGACCGGACCGGGGCCAGCACGAACAAGCTCTCGGATGGATTGTAGTTAAATTTGGACACTGCAAAGAGGAGAGGAAGGATGTTAAGCTGCACCTTCTTATCCAACTATCAGCATGGAGTTGGGCCATGTTTTACCCATGTCATGAGCTACGGCAAAATCAACACATCAAATAAGTTATGTTCTCTGGCGTACAAGAGCAAGGTCTCAAAAACCCATCCAGCATTTTTAGGTTAGCTTTGCTCTCTGCTCTTACAGCTTGGACACAATCCTGCTTTGACAGATTATGGCTAGTTCTAGTAAGGCAATGTGCATATTTGAGAAACAAGAGGGAAGTTTGTTTCCTACAGATGCAAGGTATTTTTAGATTAGAAATCTTTAATTCTAACCAACTGTAGACTCCTTCTGCTCAGTTGATTTACTCAGAGGCATTTTAAAAGTTTGCCTGTATCCAAAAATCTGTGCGAGGCGCTTCAGTATAAATGTGTCCCTTTCTGCCAGTGGAGGAAATCTATCACTAGGGACAAGCTGCACATGGCAATGCATCATTTCACAATCCAACTGGATGAAATGGCCATTAGAAAAAAGTAATTTCTTATTTGTTTCCATACATTTCCTCACATCACCTACTCACGTCATCATGGGACAATGCAATTCCTGTCCCCATTATCACTTCCTGATATGGAAAAGTTGATCCTCTGATCCAATGAATGGTGTATCGTTTTTAGATTTCCTCATGTAACTTAGAGCTGCCCAGATGCTCTGCACCATTTCACCTAAATTAGGAAGACGTAAAGTGGAGACAAACAGGACTGACTGGGATCATCAACCCTACGGCTGCAAAACTGGCAGCAACCCTTCCTGCCTACTAATTACCCTGTCCTTTGTCCTCTGCCAGAAAT
This sequence comes from Crypturellus undulatus, assembly GCA_013389825.1. Taxonomy (NCBI): domain Eukaryota; kingdom Metazoa; phylum Chordata; class Aves; order Tinamiformes; family Tinamidae; genus Crypturellus; species Crypturellus undulatus. The sequence goes on along the minus strand of VWPW01011325.1, from coordinate 73,038 downwards.
TGTTGACCATCTTTATTGTTAGAGATCCATACTTTAGATTACATTCAGACTGAAAGACTTGATTTTTCTTTTCTAGCAGAAAAAAGCAGTCCCTTTTGATTAGATTTTTGAATGATTTAAATTTAAGATTTAATAGGACTGTCTTTATATGCATTTGGGAAATTACATAGAAGCACTGAGATTTTTTAAAAATGAGAGCATTACCAAGAAGTTTTCATATACCTTAAATGTTTTCCCCCAGAATTTCAGAAAACAACAAGGTAACTTACTTTCTATTTCCTTGAAGATATAGGAGCCCACAATAGAGAAAGTCAGAACTGAAATCGGTAAGGCACAGTCAGACAGAATTTCACGGACTCTGGCATGCAAATACGGGCTGCAATTTAAGACAAAAACAACTCATCAACATCACACTGATGGCACAACTGCTTACCCCAGATCATGTTCAGTTTCTAATAACTGAGTATTCAGTCCAATGTTGCCATTCTAGAGATGCTGGGAGTGAAGAATTAGAGCCTTTAATTTGGCCCCAAGCTCTTTGGGATCTGCCCTTCCAAGGCTGATGAAAACAACTCAAAGAAGCAGGAAACTAAGATGCAAACTAGAAAGGGGTCTTCCAGCACCATTGTATTTGTGCCTAATTCCCACTCTTGTTTTATTTGCTTACTCAGATATTTAAAGTGATAAGTTTAAGGAAACAGCAGCAAGACCCCCATTAGATTTGGGCATGACTCAAGAGCACGGTGAAGGTCTCTTCCCCATAAATCTTCTGATATTATTGTGGATGTTGTCCTTACCCCCTCCCACCCCTCCAAAAATGAACCAATGCCTGATCAGGGAAGGCCACAAGAGTTCCAATGTGAAAAACAGGGCTCAAAGCTTTCTAGAGAACACTTGTGACACCAAACATACAAGTGCATCTTCCAGTGACTGGACATTTTATTCTACTACCAATAGCTGTCAGGTGGCCAGCCAAGTTCTCCTTCAGCTTTGGCTTCTATTTCAGCTAATGGAAGAGTTCCATCTGTTTGCACTGGTGTCCCAAACTAGGGTCTGAATGACCAGCAATTTCTTAAGGGTAATATGAAATAATCAAGATTCTGAGCTCCAAGACTAAAGCAACTCACCTTTTCTTAAACTGATAGAGCGTATAACCAAGCCAAAGGGTACCCAACATCAACATGAGACTAAGGACGGCAGTTTCACGTCCATAATGCACATCATGAGTGCCTGTTTGATTCTCTAGGGACATGGATCTGCTCACTGATGAATTCATCAAGAAGGTGGTATTGATGCCGAAGTTTGGAATAGCATCAATTCGTGCTTTTTCCAAGTAACTGTCTCCTGCGCGCCCATAGTAGTAATATTTCTTAAAAACTGTACAAACAACCAACAGGCAAGCATTAGCATAGGTTTGTGACAATCAAAGCAACTAAAATAATGTGGTTTTCTTGCTTGATCATGCAGTATTATTAACGTTCAGCTTTACCAATTTTATAGCTCTATCCCTCGAACCAGTAAAAACCCAGGAGAGCCATTTCTCTTACAAAGCCAGTGCTTCATAAATTTCTTTTTCAGTTACTTTAGCAGGTGAAAGTTGCACTGATTTTAAGCACCATTTTTAAAGTGTAAGGCTCAGTGCTTAATTTTTATACAACTTAGTCCCCAGCACTGGAACTACTGCTCTGAAATACAAGTTTAAGTAAAACATGTCTTTTCTGCAACCTGCTAAAGAAATTGCATCAGAAGCTCTGAATAAAGTAAAAATGGGTAAGTTGCCCAAATCCTTAAGTGGACTATACCATGCATAGTAGCAACTTTTCTTTTGAGGTGGTCTAAATTAAAAAAAAAAAAAATTTGAATAGTCTGCCAGGTTTTGCACGCCACATTAAATTATACTGCAAATAGAGTTACACAGCATTTAAAGTTAACCTGTAAAAGACTCAATAACGCCTCTGGAACTGTCCATAATCGTATTAGGTTAATTCAGAGTCATTTATAAACACCATTAACAGCTAGGCAAATACCCTCTTGTTCTTGAGCACTTGAAGTGCACGTATGTCATGTTCCCATTTCTATAGCTCTGAAAAGCTGCAAGTATTTGTAAGTGGCAGTGAGATAGTTTCAGCTCTTTTGGGAAAGAGGAACCTGAGGTGCCACAAGGAATAGGCACATCCAAATGATGTGATTTGGGTTTTGCAGCACAGGCAAACCAGGATTGCGTGAATAGACAGGAGCAGGCAACTCCTGCACACCAACGGGAAGACATGAGAGGTAGGAGATGAGCATATTTGAGCTTTGCAGTTTCTTTCTTTCTTTCTTTTACTGAAGATACCCCATTAGGCATCACACAAGGGAAAACTCAAACTTTTGCCAAGATGGTCTTTTTTAGGCAAAAGTCCAGGAAGCCAAGAGTTACATGGTATAATGCTCTTGGTTAACAACCCTTCCCTCCACACAGCTTATGAAAAACCCAACCCTTACCCTTCCCGTTAGCAGCTACATAGAAAAAAAGGCAAAGTTAAGCATTCTCGACAGAGTTCCCTATATATATATATATATAAATCTAAAATAAAAAATAAATATAAATCCAGATATAAATACTCTGCATCTAGGCATAATGACACTTTTATATGAGTAAAACTCCTTCTTGGGGCTTTCACCTTTTTTTTTTAAGCATCCAGATGCTTGATCAATGGATGGGGTCAATAGGGCATTAAGGCCACAGAATAGGAAACCTGTTATTTCATATTAAATACCTTCATACATAAGCTTAAACATCTTTGAGTCATATTCATGGTTCAAGCTTTACTCTTTTGATCTGCTCTAAGGCAGCTAAAATAAGGTGATAATTGCATATTTAATCATTGAGAAAGCTTCCCCCTGCAAGGAACATCCCTTTACGGCCTGTGTTAGCACCATGTATGTTCTGCATCGCGTGACAGCGACAAGGCCACACTGTTATTTCCTCCCTTCATCCTCCCAGCTGTGTCCATGCAAGCTGCACACCCACGCTGAATGTGCAGCAAGGTAAGACGAGGCACAGAGCACTGCTGTGACCTGCACACCAGCATAGAGCAGGTTGGAGGATTCATAGTTTCCTGCTCTGCACATTAAAGGACACTTTTGTCATAACAAAACACAGCAACGGGGGTGTTTCCTGGGGATTAACAGCTGGCCAGGGCTAAAGAACTGATCAGTGTCTCAGCAGCTCCTAAGCATTACTAAGTCCAGATGCACGCACAATTATTGAACATATGATAAACTGACAGCACGTAGTACTGTCCAGCTCTGTAGGATAGATTTTCATGCCTTTGTATTTAGATTACAATTCAAATAAATAAAACAGTTTTGATTCTTGCAGAGTTTCAGAACTCTCCACTTTAAATAATCTAGCAAAGAGAGATTGAAGACTGAGCAAAACTTCAGTGTATTTAAGCCTAACCACAGCTACATGCACTACATTACAGACAGTTCAGCTCAATTCACTCCAAAACCAGGTACAATGCTCCGCTAAGTCCTGAGCTGATAACTTTCCAACTTAGTTACTATTTTAATTACTGCAACAAGAACATGCCAGGATGGCAACGAAGGACCTTTGCCCTGCAACAAGGACTTTCTATAAAAATAGCTTTCTGTTATTAAATAACTAGACGTGCAAGAATTGGATAAGGGAATTGGACTGCCCAAGTCCAGAGCACACTGCAAAACGAGTTGTTTTCTCCCTGAAACAGAGCCATCCTCAAGCACAGGGCCCATTCAAAGCTCCCTCCAATACCAGCTTGTGTTGTTTGCTTCAGCCAGTTCATAGCTGTTTCCTGCAGAGTGCAGATGTCAAGATCAAACAAACACAGCTTAGGTGGCTGGGCCGCAAGCCGAAAACAAAGTGTCACTGGGAGAGCGAGGATGCACACGTCCAAATTCCTCTGTATGGGATCGCATCCTCTCCCTTCTTTCCTGCACATTTACCTTGCAGACTAGTGCTAGGAAAAGAGAGGAAAATACATCCAAGAACAGTGTGTCCCCAAGTTCTGTCCCCAGTTCCACCGTAATCCATGTGACACTGGCAGATCATTTGGGATAAACCCTGGGCAGCCTTCTGGGTCTGAAGACCTGATTTGACCTGAGGTCTCATTTATTCCTACGTTGAACACACACATGCAGCTCAAGTCAATATGAGTTGGCAAACAACATATTGATCTCTTACTACTACTCCCTATAAGCTCAGCTCTACACAATTACATGGGATAATCACACTAGTTACTTCCAGGCACCTCTCCCTTTCCTTCCATAATACCCTTAAAAATACCACTAATATATTCCTGAATATCTGCCAGCCAAGATGAACAGATGCTTTGGTCCTTTAGCCTGTATCCTAGGCTACACAAAGGTATATCTGCACTTCACAACCATATATGTTACCTTATATAATTATTAGAGCCCTTAAATATTTTGGTGAGCAACATGTTAGTGCCCCAGGGGAATGGCTCAGTGCATCCAGAACAGGGCACTAGTAGCATACACCAAGTCAGAGCTGTGTTGAGCACTGAGAAGACAAAACACCACGGAACAGTTTTTCCCTTATCTATCTGGGAGAGATATTTGAAAAACACAGGTGTTCTGCAGGGGAGAAGAACACTGATTGCACAATCAAAGCATATGCCCAAGAAGGCAATTAAGGATGCTCAGTAAAGCCAGGAAACATCTTACTTTAAACTGCTCTGCGGTGTTAAACCTTCTCTTTGAAGGGGTTTGTCTTTGCATGCAAGGCACCATAGAGAGCCAAGCTCAACAATCTGGAAAATGGAAGTTTTGCTCAGCATGGTTAGGCACATCATGAAAGATTCCAGGAGATAGCCTAGACATTGGAGCTTTTGGATAATTGATCATAAAACAAGGAATTCAGACTCAACTAATTCCTTCCTTGTCAGGATAAGCAGACAGACTGCCATCTGCATGGCATTTCTGCTAATGTTTATCCTCAGAAATATGCATTGCAATTCCTGATCAGAAAGCAGAAAGTTGCCAGAGATTAGCACATTAAACTCCTATTTTGGTAGCCCTAGGTGTTCATCCAGAGGTTAAGCCACAAATGGGGGCCAAGTGGCTGTAAACAGCAGAACTGCTTTAGAGACACACAGGCAGACCATACTATCCTTACAGAAAAAGCCTCAGAACTCATAGAAATAGGTAGCTCAACCCATCTCAACTCCCCTTTGCACATGGTTATAGTTGTAATAAATTGAATAATCAAGAAAAAGTACAACCTGCATGCACTATTTAAAAATGAAAGATCAGACTGCATTATTTTGGTCTGGAACCCAGTTAATATCAGATAAAGACTTTCCCAGCACCATTAATATAGGTCATCCATTTGATGAGTTAAAACCTTAACTAATCAATATTAGGGATCAATACATATCTGCATATCAAAGTGCTGGCACAAGGCTGCTACAGTTTCATGGACTTTGATGTTCTCCTGAATACTCTGAATGAGCAGACATGGAACAAGCAAGAATCACGTGCATTTTTAGCCTCCCACTTCCCTTTAACAGCCAAGTTAAGCAGAGATCTGAAGAGCACTGTTGCAAGACTTACTTTTAGCAATGCCTTTGATAGCATCAAAAACAAAGGTGATAGATATAAAAAGTGCAATTATTTCTTCTGTTGACCTGTGGAAAAAAAGAAAAACGTGAATACAGCTAGTAACAGGATCTGCATGCAGCTCTATCCTAACAAAATCAGCATATTCATGCATTGACATGAAAACACACCAATTTTAGACTCCAGCTCAGGAAACAAAACCCACTGAATCTCTAAAAGCTCTTTTCAAGCTGCAACAATAAGCTGAAATGATACTAGCCTCATCTCATAAAATACATTTTGCAGCAAGTTCATAATTAAGGAGCTTGTTGGAATATATAATTTTTTCCATTTTCTAAATAATCTGATCAAAATATGACTTCTTGAAAATAGCTACCTTTTAAAGAGCTTCATCAGAAGACTGAAATTAAAGAGAGAGTACATCACAAGGAAAAAGCTGTTCCACAGTCCAATCCAGGCATAGAAAGCACTAAAATCCAAGTTGTAGTCATCGCAAATTCCTCGGATGACTAAAAAAAATTAAAAGCATCAGATTAAGCTTTGTCACCACCATCCTGAAATTCTTATCTAATTGATAGCAAAAAAAGCAACTCAAGACTGAGCCCCAAGGCACCATCCTCTTCAATGGATAAAAGCAAGCCAGAGTCAGGAATGATCCCAAGTACTGAACAAGGCTTGGGATAGTCAGACCTCATGCATTTTCCTTATGTGTCTGTGCATGGAAAAGACACTGGACTAATTCAAATAGATTTTTTTCCCCCCTTACTTCTAAAGACAGGGTGGCAGACACTTGAAAAACTCTCCCATGCTGTTAATAATGCTTCTTCTAGGGGGCAAGCCCATGAAGTCAACTATTGGAATTTGCCTTTCTGGACTATTGGTATTTCAAAGGTGGTCTTGATCAAGGGTTTTGGTATCTGCTTTTGCACTCCATGCAATCAGTCATTGCATTGCTGGTCAAGACCTCATACCTTACACTAACCAGAGCTCATCTGACTGTTTCTAGAGATACTGATTCAAGTTTGCTCCTTTACAGCTCTGGCTCATAAAAGTCAGCTTGCAATTGCAGCTGGGAGTTCACCTATCTACTTTTCAGACCAAGAATGAATCCTTGTTTCAAGGCTCTGGTCCTCAAGGTTGTTAAAAAGACATGTGAGAGAATTAAATGAAAAGTTTCTCCTCCCTAAATCAAAAGAAATGCTTATTCTTATGAAATTGTTTTTCTGTATTGGATGATCCCATCAGAAACCCATGCTAAGCCTGCATCAGATTACTCCCTTCTCCCTCAGCAGCAGAACAAGCCCTAATTTACTACACAAAAACCAGAGTGCTCAGGATCACATGGTTCTTGTACAACATCCCATTCCACTATTTATAACAGCAGCCCCAACATAAATATTTTGTAAACTTACCATTAATGTAGAGTGCTAAAGGAGCTGTAGTTAGGAGTACAACTAATGGTTGCCCTGAAAACAGGGCATAAAGCAGCCCTCCAATACACTGGCCAATGATTGTCTTCTGCACATCTACAAGTAATTGGAAAGGATGAAAAATTTTTTTTTTAATCAATACCACTGAGAAACACAGCAGTTGGTTTTCATGCTCATAAATGCAAAAGACTCATGTCAATATTTAAAGGCAAGACATTCTGAGGGCAAGTAGTGACCCTTTGCCAGAAAGCTTGTGCCAGTAGTTTAGGATGCAGTCAGGATTCATATGCTGGACTACAAAAGCAATTTAAAAACCCTTTGAAACTTTAAACAGGTCTTATTGAGACCTTCAGGGCAAGATTTCAAAGAGTGCTATGAACAGCAACAGTAGCATAAATAGCTCCACTGCACAAGGCATCATGCAGTACACCAACTGCTTGGGTACTGGCATCCAAATTGAGATCAAAAGCAGAGAAGCTACCAGGAAGAGACTGCAGGCAACTCCTACAGAGCTATAAGACACAGGATTACTTAACAATACTGTGCTTGTATCTCTCAGTCATACTATACCATGAAAAGTGTGTGTAATTTTCCAAACCATCTGAAAGTCATGAATGTAAGACTGATAAGGGCCTTTGGTGATATTTACTTCAAGGAAAATTACCCAAACTTTACACAACTGGAGCAGTCTAACCAACTTGAACACGAGATCCAAAAACAGATGCACAAAGTGGATCAACTTACCAATAGCTCCTCTGGTGTTTTCATCATTGAGTGACCCAAAAGCAATAGCTGGAAGGAGGCAGGCAAAATATAGAAAAATCATGGTTGTGATATATTTTCCTATAGCCTTGTTGTTTCCAATAACACCTAGCATAAACCAGAACAAAAGGAGCATTAGTCCAGCATTAAAACACTGCTCAAAACAGCTTCATCTACCCTTAGTTCTTCCAGTGCTGAAAGGCACAAGTCCACATTCAGTCTATGCTTTTGTGTAAAAGTTCTTTGATACACAGTCTATAAGCAGCATATACATGGACAGCATTGATGTAGCAGCTAGGAAGTGCTTTAGGCAAGTAGAATAGTTTATATATAAAGTATCTTGCCATATATAGCCATCTAGAAAATACTGATGGATATTCTTGGCAAGATGTGATTCAGGAAAATAAAATGAAGTGGAGATAAAATAAGAACTGCCAAAAACCTAAAGGTAGAATAATTTGACAGATACAGGGGAGAAGGGGGAAGGAAAGTCTTGAAGGTAATTCTGAACATTTGCTTTTGCACAACCATGCTCTTTTGCTCAGCTGGGACCAAAACTGGAAGCACCAGGGTGCCAGCAGATGATGCCATTTCTGGCATCATCAAAACAGGAAATGCTGGAAATATTGTCAGGTTTTGCCAACCTAAAAGGGTTGAAAGATCAAAAAATAAACCATAAATTTAGAATTTATAACCTCCTTCCATCCTCTGCCTTTTTAACACCAACTTTGAAGGCATATCACAATACCTACAATTAGCTTTGTGATGCTTGTCTCCAACTCATGATGCTCTGGGCAGAAAAATAAAGCATTTCATTTTTCCCTAGATGGAAGTCTGAGGTTACAGGCTTGAATCAATAGTGTGCTATGCTGAACCAATTAGTGCTAGAAGACTTACAGAAACTAATAGCAAAGAGGCCAGGAATGCGTACATTAATGGCTTTGCTTTAAAAAGAGCCCTTCTGAAAGAATGTTTTTTCCTCATTCACTCAGTCCCTCCCATGTCCGTTGGTAAAAACACACCAGGCCAAAGCAAAAGTAACCAGAGAGGAATTCAAGTATCATGATATGAATTTAAGGATCTCTGAAGTAGCCTTCCTTCCCTACTTTCAGGTCAAGATCCATCTGCAATGAACTCCTATCACATTGCAAGAGAAAGGATTTGAGATGGCAGCAGCTAATACTGCTTGAGGAGACAGATTTATTGAGAAACCTCTGTGGAAGATACAATGTAGAGCTGTTTTTCCAAACCCCTTGTAACAGCCTTTGATCTGAGCTGCAATCCTTCACGGTGTTCCCACTACAAGACCCTTGGGCACATGTAGAGTTGTCCAGTTTCACTTTCCAGAAGCCACTCGAGCAGCTACCTCCCATGCTGCATCTTACTTTACTTGCAAGTGTTCCCCAAGCCTTTGGTACCACCAGTCCATTGCCTAAGGAACTAGGCTGCCATGAGTTGCATCAGGAAGAAGGGCATCGAACCTGGGGCTCTTGATGCAACAGAGAAAAACCTGAGTATCACAACGGTGCCTAGAGCTAGTACAAAAAGCAACCCCTCCAGTGACTTTAGGACCTTATCTAATATTTGTTTTCTGCAGCATCTGCAGAGCACAGAACACAGCATCTAAGAAGACTAAAAACCCAAATCAGTTTGTTTCTAATGATCGGCCTGACAGATGAATAGGACATGTTGCATGGCTCATTTTCAGACACAAAATGAACAGACAGATAGGACTTCTCATGCTCAGCATCCTTGAAAAGAAAAAGAGCAAGAGGTTGAGATGAGGAGACATCTCAAGCATGCAAGTGTGAGCCTGGCCTTCCAGGAGTCATGGGACCAGTTGTTGCAAGGCAAATTCCTTTCGGTTTATTTTCAAGATTCAGAAACCACAGACCACATTCCTGACCACTCTTGGCAACTGTAAGGTCTGAAATTTACTTCTTAGGGATGAAAAGTTCTCATGTGAGTTCAAGTCCAACAGCTGTGTGCTCATCCCTCGCACTTGCAAGTGTCCAGAGACTTCTGGAGAAGATGAAAAGACTTGGCAGAGTCGATACAAGAAAAAGTGGTAGTTTTACAAGTAGAGATTCACATCTTTGAGTTATCTGTGTTGCTTGTTGGATAAAGGACTCTTTCCAAGGGGAAAAATCAGAGGCAAGATCAGAGGCAGCAGTGATGGAAATCTTTGAAAACATCCATACGAAACAAAACACAAGCAGCTACTGGNATGAAAAGTTCTCATGTGAGTTCAAGTCCAACAGCTGTGTGCTCATCCCTCGCACTTGCAAGTGTCCAGAGACTTCTGGAGAAGATGAAAAGACTTGGCAGAGTCGATACAAGAAAAAGTGGTAGTTTTACAAGTAGAGATTCACATCTTTGAGTTATCTGTGTTGCTTGTTGGATAAAGGACTCTTTCCAAGGGGGAAAAATCAGAGGCAGCAGTCATGGAAACCTTTGAAAACATTCATAGGAACCAAAACACAACAAGCTACTGGGACAAGAGAAGTGACAAATTACATCAATGCTCATCTGCTGATCATGGAATGATTTGCAAGAGATGAGGTGCTTCCTAAAAAACAGGCAGGTAGATTAGCTATATTGAGAGAGGGTGGGAAGAGCCTTCAAGTTCAACATCAAAAGCTCATATATGGATTTGAGTTTCAGCTTCAATCCTCAAATCAAGCACTACAGGAGGATTCACTACTTATTGCAGAGGTCTTTACACAATATCACAGTTGGACCTAAGTTCTCCGCTACATTTTATTCCTTACATCTTATCCAGGAGATTGTGGGTTGGAAAAATGACCAAGCCCTTTCTGGTGAACACAAAACTCACTTTGTGAAAGGCTACATTCAGTTTGCTTTAGTTGTCTCCATTACAAACATGAGCAACCACCCTTTAATCACAGTTAAAGTCAAGAGCAAATGTTGAGTTCTACAGACATTCATCTAACACTACCACTAAATCCCAACATTAATCACAATACCTTTTACCTTCTTAAAGCCAACATCCAGATAAATATTTAAAGGTCTATTTTGCAATCTAGAGACTGACACTACTTCATTTAAAAGGAGATGGGCTGCAGTATGACAGCGCCTCATCTGCAGCAGGTTCAGGAGTTCAGCCTTTGAGAAATGTGTCACTAACTGCACAGTGTCAATTTGCAGCACAAAAAATACCAACTCACACTCCAGCTGTGGAATTTGAGTAGCTATTACAGATGAAATCCCTTGAAATTAAGGTACATCTACACATTGAAATGGGAAGTAATTATGTTCATCAGTATGACAGTTCTATTTTACTTGCTCTACTTTTTGAAAAGACTTGGTTTTAAGGAAGATGTTAGAGTGAGAACACTAAGGCATTACTGGCCTCACTCTGCTTGACATTCTACATCAATAAGTTAATGACCAAAAGACTCAGGAGCTGGGACAAGTGTTCCTTAAGTCTCATCGTACATCTGCTGCCTCAAAATTGAGGCAGGCGTTGTGAATCATCCAACTCTTACTGTTCCTTCCTAATTCTCTGAAATATCTAACATAAGTTTAATTACAGTATTATGCACTATATTGTCAAGGCCACACCTATTAAAACTCCAATTAAAAAACACATCTACACCTTTCAGTGGTAGAAACCTCTCTAAGAATAGATGTTCATAGGTTTTAACTCAAAAAGCAAGAGATTTACAAACTTCNATCTATACCTTTCAGCAGTAGAAACCTCACAGTAAGAATAGATGTTCATAGGTTTTAACTCAAAAAAAAAAAAAAGAATGCAAAGACAAACTTCTTTCAACCTGGCCTTTCACATGTTAGTAGCTGCTGAACTCCGCCCAATTTTCAGATGAACAGAAGATTAATCTTCCGTGAAGTACTACAAAAATTAAATCCTCAAGTAGAGGAGACTACTCAAAGCATTTAGCCAGAAAGGGAAAGCTCCTCTTACTGATTTTTGGGCAGTGAAACCACGCATATGTTCAGACTTGGGAAGTTTGAAAAGACAAATTAACAACAAAAAACAAGGCCCAGAGCTTCTACCTCTTTCCTCACTTCTTTCAATCCGTTTCCTATGTACTGCTATTCTCTTGAAAGTATATCCATATATAAAGATGCTTTTATATTTCTTGAGTGAATTTCCCTGCAAAAGAGACTTGGAACAGAGCTGTGAACCCAGGTCATTATGCCCCAAAGCATCCAACAAATCAACCCTCAAATGGGCTTTAAACCTGCACGCTGAGCTGACATTCAGGAAGGAAAGGCCATAGAGCAATGCAAGAGCTCCCCACATCTGACCTAGGGCAAATAAAACCCAAGGGAAGAGTAAAAGGGTATCCCCAAATCATTTTATTTCTTCTCTACAGCTACACACCTCTAAGGTAGCCAGAGCAAACTGGTCAGGAAAGGTTCAGGATACCCTACAGCAGAGCTGAGGTCAATATCTCAGCAGATTTAAGCTCCAGTGGCCAATATCAAAGCTTGCTTTGCAAATCACATTTATTCCAGCACCTTTAAGCCCCTGCTTCTAGCCATGCCCACAGTGCAGGACACTTCAGAGACATCCCCACAGCAAATCACCAGCAACACCAAGGCAGGAGGTCTTTGCTAGCTGATGTGTTCACACAAGCTGGTTACAGCCCCTCTGCAGGACCAAGGACAGAGAGGAATTCACATTTTCAGTCGAGCTACTCGGACATCAAGATATGAAGACAAGAGCAGGGAAGAGGGCTCTGAAGAAATCTCAACTCTCCTTTAAGGGAATAGAGTGAAGCAAAGGGTTCAAAATTAGTTATAATGTTGAAGCTCAGCAAAATACCTCAAAACTCTCCCTAGATAACCCAGACACTACACACACAATTGAGAGTGTATTCTTCTGCTGCAGCAGGAAATACTCAGAGAGTAAAGGCAGTAAATTTAAGAAGTTGCTGACAACTTGTAGCAGAGCCCAGGCAGATTCTGCACCCTCAAACCAGTCTCTCAAGAACAAACTTTCAGAAAGCTCCTACTGTGCATTTATATTTTTCTTGAAAATCAACAAGCACCCTGTGCCTATTGACAAGCTCTGGATAAAAGTGCTGCTCAAAAATTGAAAAAAAGCAGAGTTGCAAGAATAAGGATTGTAATAATTAAAGATTACACAAATGAATCCCAACTGAGTTGCAGTTATGTTCAACCCAATTTATCTTCAGATGCTCCTGCTAAGAGACACCTATTGCAAGACACCCACACTTGAAATAGACCTTAACCTGGTCAGAAAAGCAACCAAAAAGAAACAAGCCACCCCCCAAACACATACCTATTTTAGATATTACTCCTTTCCCCTCCCAAGTCACAAGGGCCAAGGATCAGTTAATAGCTAGCTTTGCTCAGTGCAAGACCAGCTGCATGAGCATCCAACTGACAAAACACTCGATGGCCCTACAAAAACTATGTTATTTATCTCCCTGCTCTTAATCAGTTTCTGTATCTACACCAAAACCACAGGATGCTTCTCAAATTGAAGATTTAGAGGCTCTGAACACTTTTCAAAAAGCATCTTTATAAGCTCAGATCTCAGATGATGCATGTGGTTGTCTGGAGCGCAGATATTTGGATAGCTCAAATCCCCAGTGTTCTGGTACTCTGCTGCTTTGAGATGGTCCAGGAATTTCACACTCCCCATCACCTTCATTCTTGGTGTTTTACAGCAGATGCTTTGCACTCCATGTGGTTTGCATTCCACACAGATCCTCAAAGAATTCATTTTGCTTCCCAATTTCTGGGAAGTGGGATATATTAACATATTCCATTATTCTAATCGTCCTCTCCTCATATGCTGTATGAAAGAAAATAACTGCTAAAAGGTAAGCACTTCCCATTGAGTTGCAGTAGTTCTTGAGTTTGTCTTCAGTTCTCCAGAAATGATAATGATGCACAGACCCCTTTTAATGTACTCATGTTTTATATAAAAAAATCCTCAGAATATTTGTCATATTGATTTCCCAAATATGGGTCTTTCATTGCTAGAAGTTAATATCTAGAAGTTAGTTAATCCACCTTGCTGAGACTAAGCCTGGTCTGCTATAAGCCTTGGTTAGTGGGAGCCCTTGGGGAAAGCTTGCTAACCCGGCCATAGCTAAAAACCTCAGAGTTTAGTCAGGCATTGCACAGATTATTTAGAGTGTCTACAGACCCAGAACATGTATTTCCAACTGACAGGACCATAGCACAATGCATTCGNCCTGGTCTGCTATAAGCCTTGGTTAGTGGGAGCCCTTGGGGAAAGCTTGCTAACCCGGCCATAGCTGAAAACCTCAGAGTTTAGTCAGGCACTGCACAGATTTAGAGTGTCTACAGACCCAGAACGTGTATTTCCAACTGACAGGACCACGGCATGATGCATTCGGCCTGCAAACTGTTGCTGTTGTGCTCAGGAGCATGGGCAGAGCAGACACTACTCTGGCTTGAAGTGGATCCCCACAGTATTCTCCTTGAAGGAGCTTGGAGCACATTCTTTTCTCACTGCTTCACTACTTCTTTAAAACAAATAATTTGACACTTTGACAGCCTACAAAGCAATAGCTATGGAATTCAGGCATCCTCAGTCCATTCCAGAGGTTGGCACCAGCTCCGAACTTTTTCTGGCAGGGTTTTTTTCATCAGGCTCTTCACTGCTATCCTGAAAACAGTTTGTCCTCTTTCCTTCACAGGACAGGTCCACAGCTCCCAGAGAATTCAACCTTAAGGGCTCAGTCTCAAAGGGAACCTGCCTTTTCTCCTCAAGCATCTTGAAAATTGCTTCATTCCAGCAGTCACAAAGCACCCAGAGAAACCACCTGGAAACCAACCCAGCACACCAAGTGGCTTGGCCCATTTTATTATTCCCAGAGTAGATGTTCAGCATCTACAAAGCACTGCAGAGTACTGACTACAAGACACACCATGGTGAGAGAAGTTGCCACCACAGAGCACTGCCCAGGACAGAGGCATCCTGTTTTCTCATGCCAGCTCAGAGGTGATATCCCTTCCCAGAGGCACAGGGGAGAATCGAAAGGACGAACACATCTTCTTGTACAAAGGATGTAACAGCAGGAAGGTGTTTAACAGCCCTGGATTCTCCCTGCCTACCCTACACATCACTTTTCTGTAAACTTTTTGTTTTTGATTCCAGAGACTTTAATATATTAACAAACTCCAGAATAATCTGTGCTTTGATATCAGACTGAGGCTGACCTGAAGGCTCTTCATAACCTTTAATTTTTGAAAACAAATATTTAAGTGGAAAGGGAGAAAGTGACTCAATTCACACGGCCATAGTGGGAGCTACACAAATCCTGAAACCTGAGGCTCAATATAAGTGCTGTATTGTTTCTTCTGTGCTCTCACTACAGCAGAGAAACTCTATTTTCTTTTTAAGAGGCACTAAGCTGATGTTCCTGGAGCTCAGGTCTTGTAACTCCCACAGCATCACCACAATTGGCATTGGTTTGCAAATCTATCAGGAAGGGTCCATTGGGCAAGTGCTGACTAATTAGGTTGCAGTGTGCTGATGTGTGTCTGCACATGACAATAATCAATCCCTTTAATAATCTCATTGCTTAGTGAGAAATAAAAACACCATCTACATACAGCTAATGCCTTCATTAAGGGAACACTGCAACCTTCTCATCTATAACATGCCATGTTCCCTATTTATAGGCTTTCATCAACATGTTCTTTCAAATGAGAAATAAGGGTGCTATTACACATATCAAAGAGCACATTCAATGCACACTGTAAACAGGACATTGTATCACAAAAATTCAAAATCAGGCCAATGCTTCCACAAACACTGGCCAACATACCGTCAGTGAAGTCCAAAGCGTACACTGGAAATCTTCGTGCAATGTCATCAGAAATCCCCTTGCCAACATTGAGAAACTCATGCAACTAAAGAAAGGAAGGAAGTGCTGTGTCAGTTTAAAGGCTCATGCATTGTTAAAGAGATTAACCTCCTTATTCAATATTGATATGAGCAAAACTGGTCATTTTGAATAGGGCATTCAAATCAGATTTTGTAATGATAATGAAAATAAACCCTTTGCAGTTTAATAGCAATTTATATTCTCAGAATCATTGTAAGAAAAGTCCCCAAACCACTATATTTTCTTCCCTTCCTTCCCTCCCTCTTCCCCTTCCCCACTCGCATCCCTGCTTCACAGCTGAGGGAGTGGATACAGAACATGGAAATCACCCTTCAAAAATACTCCTGGCCAACAACAGGATAGATTTCAGGTGCTGGGTGATGCTTAAGTACCCACAGCATCAGCCCTGGGTCAGAGGTGCCCTCCATCAGGCAAACTGTTCCCTAAATTCATACAAAGAAGGGCATCATTGTAAACTATTCTCCTCCTCACCACTTCCACAGAGGTGGAAGACCTCAAATCAATCACTGATCTACACCTCAACCTCCATTGAAAGAGAATATGCTGGAATGGCTTCAGGTAAAGTCTTTTGTCCATAAAGACAACAAATGCTGTGAAGAGGTCCCAAAGAGCTGATGTTCCCTTTTGTTTGTCTGGGGACCTACAGGATGCAAGTATTTGTTTACAAGATCTGATGTGCACCACAGGCAATACAGAGCTTTTTAGAAATACATGACAGCTGTTATTGACTTACAGCCTCCCAAATCTCAACTAAATCCTTAAGGAAAACACATTGAAAGCATCAGAGCAAGCAACACTTGCAAACAAGACACCTGCCTTTTTTGCCATCTTCAACTCTGAGTATAAATACTATCACTAAAAAAAATTAAAAACCAAAAATGAACCTTTCAAGTTTGATTATCCTAAGCCAACTCACAGCAAGTATTTCATGTTTCTTGTGGACCTAGATACAGAATATGCACAATCTCTGCTAGCGTGTGCAACAAAAAAAAATTGTCACAGGTCCACTACCTTTGCCAAACCAACTCAACACAGCAGAGACTTTCCCAACTCTTTGCCTGGCTTATGTGCTGTGAAGCCTGATGGTTTAGGAAGGACTTCAGGCTCCTGTGTTCATTTAACAGACCATACATCTTTCCTCACAGCCTCATCTTTCCTCACAGGACTCACCTGTCTTGCAGTGCCTGGAAGTTCAGCATCAAAATAAAATCTCAAACTCACATCAGAAAACAAAGAAACTCCACTAGAAACAATACCCCCTGCCAGAGCAATCAGAATTTTAGGTGCAGATGATGACTAAGACAACCAGTTCTTTTCAGTTACTGTATGTCATATTTCAGCTACTTGAATCTATTCTGTTTCCATCAGCATATTGCCAATGGACTTTTATTTTAAGTCCCTGTCCCAAACCAAAACAGAGATCTACATCCCTTCAGTGGTGGCACCTCTCATGTCCCCATCTGTGGTGCTTGAGGCACCCTGCTGGTACTGGGATGCTTGATCCAGAAAGCCTCTTCCCTAGAGCTACATCCCTCCCACCAGGCTGAAGCCCAATTAGCCTTTGGAAACTAAGTACCCAACACAACCTCTCTTGAACTCCTATTCTCTTCTGAAGGTCCTTCTAGCACTTTGTGCTCCCACTAATAGAGGTGGGGGTAGAAGGCAGCAAAAAAGAGGCCCCCTAAAAATACCCTCAAAATTTATGAAACATCCATTTTCCATTTTACAAATTCCTCCAAGTATCTTGTCATAAACTGCTATTGCTTGGGTCAGAGCAAGAGGCTGCATCAGCCTTAGTAGTTATGCAAACAGAAAATAGCTCCTCCAAGAACAGACTCCTTTTACAGCCTTCAGCTAAAACAGCGAGCCCCTTCCTTTTACAGATTGTACCAGACTAGGGTGTGATTTCAAGTCAATTACTATATTAAATGCTTCCTTTCATGCAGTCTATCATACAGAGCAGGTCAAAAGAGAACTAGTGGAGATGCTTCTCATACCAACTGATGAATGCAGAATAATGACCCCAAGCCAACCTCGCTTCTCCAGGCAAAACTTTTTCAAGAAGATGGAAAGATAACTCCATATCAGCTCTTAAGATCTCTGCTGGCAAACCCACTCAGGGCAGGATAAGCAGACATCAGAACACATAGGTCAACAGAACTGAAGGGCAAAATGTTATCAAAACAAGGACTGACCAAGGCAGTAAGACTGAGAATGGCTATTGCCAAGAACAAGCATTAAAAAATGGACACAGCTGTCTCAGCAGCTGAAGGTCTGCCTGGCCAGTACCTCTTGCCAAGCTAGATGCTAGGAACACCACTTCTTGTGGTCAAAGCTATCAGATCAGTATTGCTAACAGAAACCTGCTCTCTGATTCTGAGCCTTGGGGCTGAAATCCCTATACAGACTTGTAAAAGCTACTTTTAGCAGAAGATCAAGTTGTCCTGAGGACAGAGCTAGTACCCTGCTAGCCATCTCTTAGAGGTTCAAACAGTTAAACTTGATTTACTAATGTGGCACTGCTGAGGTTAGTCCAGATATCACTACTCAATGACTGTCTCTGAAGAACATTTCAAGACTCACAGAATGGTTGAGGTTGGAAGGGACCTCTAGAGATCACCTAGTCTAACCCCCCTGCTCCAGCAGGGACACCCAGAGCACAGGGTGGCATCCAGGCAGGTTCAGAAGATCTCCAGAGAAGGAGACTCCACAGTCTCTCCAGGCAGTCTGTTCCAGGGCTAAGACTCAATCTACTGGCTCTTAAGCTTGCAGGAATGATGACTGCCACAGAGGCCAAGTCACTACCTATCCAGGAGGGTACCCTCTTGAAAGAGAAAATCATGGACTTTGCTCATTTCCAGATGTGCAGCTCAAACCCTTAATTCCACTCCAGAAAAAATAAAAGTCTAAGTTACCAGCTGCCACACCATAGACAAAGCTTTATGATTAGTAATTCATGGACAAGAGTAGCAGGCTTGAGATAGCACAAACCAGTTTGTTTTGCAGGTATGTTGCGTGGTTAAAGGAGGAATTTATGAACGGAAAAGAAATGCAGTAACCAATACACAGGAAATTCCAGAAAAGAAAGCAGAGTTACAGCATTTCCCTCAGTAAAAAGCCAGTTCACAGTACAGAGCTACAGATCAAACAGCAAGCAGTCAGGCAAAGTACTGGCAGACAATTTGCAAGCAAAATTGTGTGGACAAAGTTAAAAAAAGAAAATTCTGACTGTAGGAAAGACAAGCAGCAGTATCTTCAGAGACTTCTTCTGATCGTAAGGATTAAACACCTTGTGTTGACAAAGCTCGGCAATTCATTAATCCCACCTTCAACTAGGCATCTGGAAGCAAAGCTTGTGACCATCAACTCCCTACCAATTGTCCCATCAACACTTGCACCTTTGAAGCATCTTCCTTGGATTTATAGTGGGATTTGAACATGAACATACAGCTGTTTGTAGAAACCTCAGTACAGGGAGGTTTGTTAAGGGGACATGATGGACAAGCAGCATAAAAGCATTTTCTCCTTAACCCTAAACCCTCATATTTATGCATTTAGACACCACCACAACAGAAAGACAGTCTTACCTTGAGCGGCTTATGGCCATGCAGCTTATGGCCATCGCTCATTCCCGCGGGTCTCTGATTCACCACCGTGAGCAAGTGACGTTGGTGCACTAAGGCTTCCTTGAACTCCTCTTCAGTTTTGGTCTCTAGAAGTTTCTGCCGAAAGGTTATGTCTGAAAACATTGTGGCAAAGGTCCGGCCCACCTCTGTGGCAGTTTTGGTACTTTTCTGAGAGAATGCAGTAGGGAAAAGAGACAAAAAACAAATTAATCTTTCTCCTCTCCCTCCCAACATTCTTCTTTTACTGCCAGAAGAGAAAGCCACTGGTTTGGCCTTTCCAGCACTGCTGTCTGAAGAACAAGCCATTCTGCTAACTTGCTTTTAGGATCCCTAGGAATTCCCAATGGAGAATAACACATGTGGAGGTTGTTCCAGACTTGAACATACAACCACAGCAGGAGCTCTGTGCACATGTTGATGTACAGGCCTTTGGCAGAAACATGAATCTGTTTCTTTGCCAGCTTAGCAGGGCAAAACCAAAACCAAATCATGCTGATACACGTTAACCCCTATAGTCCTCCAAGCTTAAGACTAAATAAAGATTCTTGCTATCCTATAGTGTCTCATGCTTTCCTGCTGCTGTGATGGTCAAGGCTCCTGCAGGTGGAGGTGTCTGGCTGTGTATTCCAGCAGGGAAGGATTATTGTATACTTCTGCTTTATCTTTATATTTGCTGGGCATTAAAACCCAATTTAGTTGGTTTTTCTGGGGCAACCCCAGTAGAAGTAGAGATTTAGAGCTGTCAGTTAAAGTAACAGGAAAGCCACAAGGAAAAAAGCAGAGAAAACAAGCAGCTGGACTTGAAATATGGTGCTACTTGTATGCTTCTCCAACAAATGCCTGGAAGGGGCAGGAGATTTAAGAGCATGAAAACAGTGCCTATTCACAGACTTCAACATTTCTGTGAGCTACAGACTTGATATTTGAAGGTGCAGCTTAAGCAGTATCAAAAAACACTTTCCCATTACTTCAAACACCGTAAATTAGATCCAAGGCAACACTAGGAGAGGGGCATGGGCTTGGCCATTTCGTGCAGGGATGGAGACATCTATAAATCCCGACCTGCTCAACTTACTGCATCACTTTAGCCAGGCTAGAAAGACCCCTGCCAAAGCAGCTTCTGAGCTATGTGCAGTCAGAGCCAAGACTAAGAGCTGCTTCTGATGCTGGTGTTTTACCCTCTCTGCTACACTCAGCTCCCTCTCTACAGCTCTGCTGGAGACACCCAAACAACCGCCCTCCTTTGGAAGGCCTCCAAACTCCTCGCATTACTGTGTAGAGTAGTAGTCAGCGTGCGTTATCGATCTGAATTAATTCTCGTGATTCACAACAAAGCAGATGAGCCATCTCTTCAGGAACACAAGCAAATTAACTCAGTGCCGTTTGATGCGGAGGCACGGGCACGTGGGTGACACCACGCTAGTCTCAGTCACCCTTTCAACACTGATTGCTCATCATTTTTCTCCCTCCTCGCATACACCTTCTGTTGCAGCTAATGTCACTTCAGATGTGCTCACTGGAGCTCCTTTGTCTTTAGCTTCCACAGAAGGTCTGGATTTGGGGGCTGTGGAGCTTGTTTTAAGGGTTTTTGAGCGTGATCCATCCGGATTACACCGACCTGGATTTTTCACAGCAGGGGAAAAGTTGAAGGCTTCTTATTTCCTCTTCAAGATGCAGCCTCCTTGGGCTGAACACAGTAAAAAGTTACTTCAAGTTGCCCAATACTATTTACTCTTTGGTCTCCCACTCTCACTCAACTTTCCTAGAGATGAGCATTTGTAAATCTGTTCTTGCTCCAAACTGTTCAAATCTCTTCCCATTCTCTACATTAAAGACTAAAGAACTGTATTCCTTCCCACAACAAATGCCCATTTCCCGGGCTTTTCTTCACCCCCTCCAAGCAAAACTAATTTAATCTGTTACTGTCAGCAGGTTAATTATTTTAACTGCTGTACCAGAAATGCGTACTTCGAGCTGGCCAGATCAACTCATTTAAAGTAAAGCGTATTGGCAACTGCAGCTCCGCTTGGCCTCCACTCCCTTTCCTTAATTTGATGGTGTCCATTAAAATTGCAGACTTTTAGGATACAAGCGGATGCAGAACTGTTTGGTGGGTGCTTTGCACGCAGTTGGCTGGAGATAAGCTAAGTGCCCTACAATGAGGGAGATCAACACAACTGCAGGTCTGTTCAGTGGTTTGCTCGTGCGTTTCATAGGGGACATCAATATGTTTTCAGCCTGTAGGGTTTAAGATCTATGCCAAAAGCATTGAACCACTCCGTCTGGAAAGATCTGCCAAAAACGCTGGGAAATAAGGAAACATCAGTATTTCCATTTAAACAAGGGTGGTGGTGGAGGGAGGCAGACAGACAGACGAGACTAGGAGGTCCCAGGGTCACACAGATAGCATCGAGAAGCAGGAAATCCAATCCGGATCTCTCACATTTCAGACAAGGTCTCCGACCTCCCCAGCACCTCCCAGGAGCGCAGACAGAGCAGCCTAAGAGCTTAGTCAGACAACTCGAGCACGACAAGGCCTTGAGCTTTGACCTCCTCAGCCATGAGACAGCAGGACAGGACACACACAGGTTGATCAAGTCTGTGTCCCAGGGCTTTTTAGGAAGTGGAAACAACAATTCCCAACTGCTCTTGATGTGCCCTATGAGAATACAGTGAGTGAGCGTGTTAGCAAGTCATTTGTTGGCATTGCCATTGTGCACAATGACTAAGTACACCTGAGCAAGCTCTAACCTTCTTGTTTAAGGTCTTTATGAAGATAAAGCTACAAGGACCTCAGCACAGTTTAACCTTACAAGCATCCCGGCCTCAGCCATACCACAGCACAGCTCACAAAACTGCACCCCTATTTGCAAGTTGGTGCATCTACAACTGCATCTACACTGTAACAGAGAAACTAGATGTTTTTTGCTGGGGAAAAAAAAATCCAGAACTTCAATGTAGAGCATCAGCTACAGATCCATAAGAACCCTTTTGCCAGAACGGTTTTAACCAGGAACAGCATTTTTTGCCTCAAAAAGGTAGCTAAGCCAATAAAGCTGAAACTGTTCAAAACAATCTGTGGATTCCTACTTGTAGTAACCACAGATTATGGAAACAGCAAGAATTGAGCATGGGGAGACTACAGACACTTGCAGCATTCCCCACCATGGTAGGATGGAGGCCATTCTACAGTATGGGACAAGGATGAAGTTGAGGAAAATCTATTCCTCGTACACAGTTAGAAAGCAATTTTGACAAGTGCTGGGAAGGTTTCAAACTTCGCCACACCCCACATGTCTAAGCAAAGTGGGTTATCATTAACCTAAGGAGAAGAGTCAAGAAAGAGCAGTTCCTAGGAGAATCCTCTCAAGCACCAGAGTAAGAGCAATACTCACCATTTTAGGAGGAGCCAGGACTAGTATCACAAATCTTACTTCGCAGGAACTTTCTCCCCAATTCTGAGGCCTCTCCAGGCGGCTGATGCAAACGTGACGTCGCTGAAGGGACTTTATAGTGCAACTGTCAAGGGAGAGAGCACGATTATCCCTCAGGCATGATGAAACACTGCTCTATTCTGGTAGGCAAGGTCTACCAAGAGACATTTCAGTGTTGAGAAACACAAAACAATTGTGGACAGGCTCACTTAGGTCCTTAACAATGATTTTAAATTACCCCCCAGTCTGATTAACACTTTTGTAGAACTTGACCTCCATGCTTTTATAGGATATAGCTTCCAAGGTTAAAAAGCTCATTCGCACTCCTCCCCATCTGCTTTTTAACAAAAAGGAAAGAACAGGAGTTGTATTTGCAGTGTTACAGAAGCATTTGCTAAAGGGTCCTCTTAAAAATAAATAAATAAATAAAGACACCTAAATAAATGGCAAACACTTCACACCTCCAGAAGTACTCAGAAGTGAGATGAAATCAAACCAAAAAAGATAAGGCAAGGTACCAAACCAACACATCTCAATTTCTCCTTGTACCTGGGCACATCTATCAATATCTGTTGCAATGTTGCAATAAGTTTCCATTTTTGCTCTCAGCTGTTTTTCCCTTTCCCTTATAGATGCACTACAGAGACCAAGCTGACCTTCACGGATAAGGCCTGGGGAGGCTGTATCAGGCTCAAGGGCTGCTCAGGAGCCAGCACTGAGCTACAACCCAGACACCTGGACTAGACATGGAAAGGACTTCAGCAGCACTCCCATAACCAAGACCAGTGACCATCTGTAACTAATTAAGACCAAGAGAGAGACCAAGAGAGACACCAAGAACTGCACACTGATATTTAAAGCTGTGATTAAGGAACCATCATTTTTTCCTACTGAAAACTCAGGAAAAGCAGCAAAGTGCAGTTGCAAAGTGCCATGGCAGGAGCAGAAGGTTAATGCCAGCCTGGACAGAAGTCTTTTCATTCCCATAAAGGCTTCCTGATACTTCAAAGTTGTTCTGGAAGTCACTGGCGAGACAGATGCATGGGTTTTGCATAGCCATACTCAGAGATGTAGAAGTGCCCATTTCCGCACCTCAGACTTTTTTGGTGGTTAAAAAAACCCACTTAAGCTATTTGTTCACTTCCTTTTCACCCAAACACCTAACACAGTCAATAAGTCGCTCAGTTTCTTCTCCAAAATTACAGCCTGCCTTTCCTTCCAACATTCTCAAGCAAATGTGCCCTGAAGGCCATTCCAGCAATGACTCCTGAAGCTCTTTGGCTGGAGAGGTACTTCAGGACATTGAGGCATGAGATATTCTTAGTTCTCCATAACTCACATATAAAAGCACCCCTTCCAAGTTATTTTTTTGTTTTTGTTTTTCTACTGTTTCTTTTCAATGGATAATCAGGAAGTCATTTGATTCATACAAATTAGAGGCACTTCTTGGAAAGGGGAACTATGAGTTTATAGTAAGCCAATAAAACATCAGGAAGAGAGCATTAATTCACAGATTTCCTAGCTCCTCTCTATCATGACTTTTTGGCCTTTTTTTCCCCTCCTCCCACAGAAATAAGTCTGGGAAGAGAGTAGACAAAAAAGGCAAATCCTGAAGCTGGAAATAAATCTAATATGATTGAAAAATACAGTCCAAGCCAGCCTCTTCTCTAGTCTTAAAAACACTTACAGTTTGGAGACTGCTATCAACACCCAATATAGTTTGGGACCTGCAAGAGTCCTTGTCCTTCTGTCACATAAGATGGAATAAGCAGAGTCAACAGCCACTCAGAGTCTGTTCGCAGCAATTCTGCTATGGCTGGGCAGCTTGCAAGGTACCTGGTGCTACAGCTGAGCAAACTGATGGGGCAGATGCATTAACTTTTGATTTTAGACCAACAGAACCACAAAGTGACCAATGTCTTTCATGAAAAGAGATGAAGGCAGGGTAAATTGCATAAACAAGGCAGGCAGCAGTCAATGCAACATGAGGAAACTGATCCATTTGTATTCCAGTAATTCAATGGATTTTCTTGCAAAATGCAGTCAGACAAGGATTACTACAAGGCAAGAACTGGCCACATTAGCATGTTCCCTAGTGCTGGAAATGGCAAAGGACCCCAGGGCATGCAGTAAACAAAAGCTTATACTTGCATTGATACCAGCACACAGGAGCCCCTCTCCCCTTGCTACAGTATGCGAAGTCCTATTGCAGTATAGTTGTTATTTGGGGAAAAAAGAAAATCTGTTTTATAGAGCTATAATTAAGCTACCCACTCAGTCTTCAGAATGGAGTTTGACAGCCAACATCTTTACTGAAGGGACAGTGACCACTGAAGATTGCCTAGGGCAACTTAAGGATATAGTCTAAGCCAATATTGGTATAAAACAGGTTGAGTGTTTAGCAAGAGTCAAAATAGAAATAGATGTAAAGAAATGACACTTGGAGCAGCTCCATAGCATACAGGCATGGCTGCGTGGAGTGGAAAAATGCAGCATGGAGAAGGAACATAGCCTAATGGGGCAAATACCTTTTCCAAATGGAGCAAATGTCTTCAAGTAGCACTTAAATACCTAAAACCAAAATGAAACTCTGGACAAGATAGACATTTTTAGTTGACTCAAACTCAAGCTCTGTTTTGCCAGAGTTCCCTTTTGTTTGGATTGCTCTCAATTTAGTTCTCTTGGTTTGGCCACAAAGCTTAAAAAAAATCCATTTTCACTCAGTATTAGTCACATATGGAAGTGCAGGGCTATGATTTAATGACACGCCAGGTTACATCTTCAGTGGTTTTATCGTGATCCTCCAATAACTAAATTAATTAAAAAGCCGTTTCAATTAGAGCACCTTTTCTACTTCAGTGTCCTCCTGCGGACTGCACATCTAGGAGCGCTCACCAGGGCATTGGGATGGTGACAACCCCTGAAATCACGGACACAGCGGGTCCCACGCGCTGAAGATCTGACCTACGCCCAAGATGTTATCAGAATAACAACACATTTTACAAAGAAATCATAAAAAGGGTCAAATTATGGAGACCCAAGAGAAACAGAAGCCCTCTTTAACCAAGGCAAAAAAGGAAGTTAATTCAGAAACAAATTATCCCCTGCAGTAAGAAAAAATGCCCAGCAGAGGTAATCAGCTAGCCAGCCTCTTCCTGTCCCAGCGCAGAGCAACAATGACACTTCTTGTTCCCGCACACTGCAAATAAATCTTCCTCCAGGAACCAGCTCCAAGCAAAGGCTTCCAGAAACCAGAATTTGCAAGCAAAAAATTCACTTTCAGCCAGCAGGACAGTTCACCAGGACAGCAACAGCTCAGCAGAGTTTTCACCAAGGCACAGCAAAATCCCCCCAAGCTGGAGCTAGTTTGGGGCTGCTAAAAACATCCTGCTGAGCTCTGAGGAGACTCCTCTTCCCCAGCAGTTAATCTCTAAGGGAACTGGGGAGAAAGTGTTTCCTACAGGCCAACACAAGAGAAAACCTCCTCCTTCCTCCAGGCACTGAGCCAAAGTGCCTTTCCCACCAACAGCTCCCCTCCGGGGACTCCAATTCCCAATTAAGGGCTTGAATTTGAGAACTCTCTTCCCTAACAGGGCAGCTGCAAGAGCCTTGGCTGTTCAGGAGTACCTGGGACAGGCAGAGAAGGGTGCTATGGGCACCCCTCTCTAATTCTTTGGGCCCAAAGAGTGCTTCAAAGGTTACAGTTGTAAGCTTTGGGGGGAGAAACTGTTGTTTATAGGATTCCTAATTCTATAACCAGTTCTGCTAAAACATAAATATTTGCTTTTGTAACAGAGTTACAATTAATTCCTCACAGCACCTCCTTGTTCTTTGAAAGGGGCACTTTGAGGAATACATAGTGACAGACACTGTATTTGAAAATTATCCAACATCTAAAAAGCAGCATTTTCTACAGCTTATTTCGAACATACACACCTCAAGGTCCAGACAGTTTGAACATGCTAGCAAGGCTTAGCTTTTACTTTTGTTTAGTAATGCATTAGCGTGCTCTACACAATGATCAATTCCGCATGAAAACTGAGAAATTACTACTCTAAAATATTCAGACATCAGTTGTGCTTAATGCTTATTATAACCTCACATTTCCTGTTTTTGAAAGGCTACCTTTTTTTTCTTTGCATTATGCTCCTCCCCAGAAACCGCTGCAATGACAGTCTATCAGAATATGCAATTTTAGAGCAGCCCAGAGCACATGAACCACTGAGCTACCCTCTTTGCTTGCAGAGAGGCTTCATCCCCTCCTTTGCCTCTTATAGTATCATTAGCAAATTAGCTGAAGGCACTAAAGATAACTCTGTTGCCAATCCCTGTGCCTTAAGGCAACCAAAAGAAACAGCTCTTCAGCTACTCAATACAAGCTATGAAGCAGCTTGGCCCCCCATCCTTTTTTCCCTTTACTTTGGGGGGAAAAAGTGTTATCTATCCTGGTGAGAAGGATAGAGCTCAGAGGTAGCACTGCCATAGGAACTCCATTCAACCCAGGCAGCACTTATTTAATAACACACACAGCTGCTGTTGCTCCTAGGAGGACATCAAGGAGATATGCACCAGCAGCCAGATGACAGCTAATTTAACATTCCTAGCATTAGGGAACCTTCCTCCCACCTAGGAGGGAAGGAAGCAAAAGCCGTGCAAGAACAAAACCAGTAGTCCTTGCATAGAGGATCCTTCCCCATCCTTTCCAACCCAAGCATGCAGAATACCCAGGCTTTTGGTCATGGTGAGCTGGGCTGGTTCTTAAGGAACTCAGTTTCCTGGTAGCATTTGTATCTGCTGAAGTTACTGCATCTGCAAGGAGTAGCAAGGGGCCATCCTAAGCTTCTCCACAAGCCAAGTTAAACCTAAACCTGACACAGAGTCTTGGATTAGAAGTCATCCACATCCTGATCTTCAATTCACCAATACCTTATTCTGCCATGGGAACAAGGCCCAGATCCACATGGAAAATCTGACATTGATAGGGGCTCAATAGAACTGAACTGTTCAGGAGGGAGCCAGTTCCAGCAGAAGCAGAATAACTTTCATCCTGGTTTTGCCCTACTCCAGCCCATGCTCTTCCCCCTGAAAGTAAGTGTTAGAGCAGTCCTTTCTCCAGCACAGGGAGAGGGGGCAATAAATTTGTCCCCCATTAGGGACACTTCTGCAGGCAGCCTATGCACAACTGGACAAAACCTCCACACCACTTTTCCTTTATGGATTGAAGGTATCTTCAGCTTGAACATTCCCCCTTAAAATCAAGACAGAAGCAGCACCATCAAAACTATGCCTCTTCCTCATTAATACCACTGTATCCTGATACTTAAGTCCATCTCAGTTGTTATAAGTAGTTAGGGTGCATGCAAAACAGCACTGCTAACCTACATTCTTTGCTAAACTTTATTTGAAGTGCAGGGATAAGTAACAGCACAGAGTTAAGGGTTCTTCCAGCTTATATAGGAAAACTAAATCCTTCACCAATAAAGTTTCCTTTTACTTCAGAGCTTTGGAAGTTGTGTTTTGCAATCTGACTTACAGAACAACATAAGGTTGAAAAATATGGCTCTCAATCTGTTGCACAATAGCTCCAGCAGAAATACAGTACAATAATTACCTAATTATATTTAATAACTCATTATTGCTTTCCCACCACATTATTCTCTTCAGACACAAAAGGAAGAAATGAGGAAGATCCTACACAAGACACCTCCAGGCTGTAAGCTTATTTTTCAAATCATGTGTTATGGAAGCTACTATTACTCACAGATATATTCAAAGTTTAGCCTCAGTTTTTTTTACAGAAAGGCTGAATTTATGCTGTTAAGCTTTGCATATGTAATCACAGCATTTGTATCATGATCTCTGGATGCACGTTGTTATCAAGCCAGCACTTTGGCAAAGCCCTCAGAGCCATATGACATGCTGGGGCAGAACAAGGGGTAGCCAGTCAATCTGCCACCCCCAAGGATCTCCGCTTCTTCCAGTATAGTTTTCATATACTCAACTCTGGGAATTTTAAATTCCCATTTTCACCTCCCAGCACTTGCATAAATGATGCATTTATGGAAATGAATTTATGGAAAGATTAGATGACAGATGGAGAAAACAGACATTTCCCAAGAGAAGCTCCCACCCTCTGTCCTTCCCAGAGGGGAGCAAGCTGTGCTTATTGCCCCAACCTTGTCCATGGCATCCAAAGGGACAATACTGCACAAAAACACTATCTTGACCAGCAGAAAAAGACCATTTTGCTGTATGAACCAATTCTCATTTGTGTAAAGTGCACTCTAAATCCCAGGTGTAAAAACTAACCTGATGGTAGCATGCACATAGACTCATGTGGTTTGCTTATTCCATAGAACAGAGCCCTGATGTGCAATAATTACCTCTTAAGTAGAGATCATATCTTTCTATTTCATAAGAGCAGAAACAATAGGGAGGAAAAAAAAAAGTTTTGTAAGACAGAAAAACCTCCATTTGTTCCAGCCATAAGCAGAGGGTAGGAAGAACAGCACTAGGAGAAGGAAGGATATTGTGACAGTTGTCCTAGCAAACTGGCTGTGAAGGCTGCATTAATGCACACGCATTCCCAGGGCCCTGAGGCTCCTATCCAACATATGTTAAATCCCAGAGAAATTACTAAAATATTTCTTGACAACTCGACTTAGAGACTACACGTGCATACAGCAGACAGATGGCAGGCAAATTATCTTTTTGGTTGGCACAGTGACTCAGCTGGGAAGGGACAGTGTGGCTTACCCAGCCAAATTGGCTTTGCACAATCATTTCAAAATATATCAAACCAGTTTTGGTGGAGCAGTACTTGGCAGGGAAGCTGTCCTGCCTTATAAATCCCAGGTGACAGAGTCCTTTGTCTTAAAGGTCTTCTCCAAATGTTTAACAATATTGGCAATTAATCAAAAGCATCCTGAATTTAACTCCAGTCTCCAGCTGCAGACTTCAGATATTTTCAAAAGGCCTAAAAAGCATTTTAATGCAAGGTCTCTGTCCTTGCCAGAGTGAGCATAGTCCACAAATTCCCTTGTTCTTTACAGAACAACCTCATTAACATTTCTGAGCAGCATTTTCAGGTTCAAGTGGTTTTTTTTTGTTTGTTTTTTTCTTCCTAGCATCCTTAACTTGTTAATACCAGATTTAGAGAGTATTCCAGTAGCCCAATGCCCTGCACAGGCTGTGGCCATCTCTGCCTGTGGTGCTGCTTTCCCATCCGTAGAATAGAAAGCAGCAAGACAGAGATAGAGATGCCACAGACCAGAGGAGATGTCCAGATAGGGTATTACCACACCTTGACTTAAAAGAGCATATTCTGGAGCACTGTTCTCCACTGAAAAAGACAAGTAACAAGTTTTGAACAGCCTGTGGATTCTGCTATTTAGCCTGAGTACTTACATGATACAGAGCCAGGACTGCTGATACTGCACCCCTGTGACTGTCGCTGTGACCCCTTGAATTGTATCTGATAGGAGATGAACTAGGGAGGGGAAAAAAGAAAATATTATAATTTGTATATTTGGTCTGCAACACTACATTCTTTTCAAATGGATGCTAAGTGCTAATACAAAGCGCACTAATTTATCTGCATACTGGATTGATGCAAGGGTGGCAGGGGTGACAACAGGGAAAGATGAAGCATTTGACCTGATGCTTCTGATTTCTGTCCTTCAGTCTTTCACAGCTTGAAAAGGCAGCTGTTTTGCCTAACCTCATCCTACCATAATATGAGATTATTAGATTAGCATTATTCAACACACACAGAAACACGACTGGAAGAGATTTCCTCCTCCAATTTCCCTGCCCTCTCTTCCCTCTTTGTAATTACTCTCAGGTCATCTTGTAAAACTGCTCTTTTTTCTTTATTGGCAGAAAGCTTAAATTAACAAGATAAACGCAAAGCTCTAAGACAGCAAGAAGTAAGCAAAGCATGAACATGCTTACTACATGCTCAAGACTTGACATATCTGATAAATTCACTCGGGCTGTGACAGTTACATTTGAGGTGCGATGTACATGTGTGTTTATTCATTCCTGTTGGCTCTGAAACATCATGGGTGCCTACAGAGAAACAAGGCTTAGTTAAGCTTCTTTACATCTTGGGCTAGAGGGCAGTATTTTAGTCTACGCTATGACATTTGCTTGTAGTTTAAGGTGACACAAGCTAACAATGTTGTCTGGGGCTACTCAAATGTTGAATTTCTGGAGAAAGACAAAGCACCTCTCACCACTTGCAGCTGCCTGGAAGCAATGCAAATACTCAGCCCTCCCCAACAAATTCTATCAGGCAGGTGGTCAAAGCAGTCAACTTCTCCAGCTTGGGTGAATTCAGCTCCTTTGCCTTATGATTCACTATCTGTTTCTGAAGGGACACCAGCAAGTGCCTCTTTGCTTAAAAGCATCACCACTTGTCTAAGGACAAATATATCACCCTAATGGGGACAGGCCAGACACTCCAGTGCTGGAGACTTCTCCCTCTGGAGAATACCCCTACATCTCATCCTAGTCAGAAATCAGATTCCACTAAACTATAAGAGTCCCAGTGACACAAGACTGTCCAGCCTAAGTGACACAGATAAAGAACCATCACTCCCCGCTATGTGACATGCACCATGCAAGTCCAAGGACCATGCAGCAGTGAGTGTTTTACATGCCACCAAGGGAAGACAAACAGTAACCTGTAGGCAAAGGCGAATTCAAGAGGTAATTACCATTATTCCCTTCTCGAGGGGTCCCTGAATCCGTGAATAAAGTGCTCATGATTTTCTCAAAGTTGCAGCTCGGCTCCGTGTTATCGGGGTCTTCGGCAAAATGTTTCAGCATCTCTCGAAGGACGTCATCTAAGGAGGTGGCAGTTTCATCGAGGATGATGCTGGCTCTGGCCAAGAACCCATCGAGGTCTCGGTGGGCTCTTACTTCCTCCTCAAAATTCTTTAACTTCAGGTACTGCGTAAAGAGGTCAGAACATTAGACAGACTCATGCAATGTCTAACTGCAAATAACTAAGACCCAAGTAATTGGCAAGAAAGTTTTGTTCCAGTTACCGCCAGCAAGCCAGAGATTCTGGAATTACTTTCCTAGTGCAGATGACATTTTAAAGGAGAGTTTACGTGATACTATTACTGCACCAAATGCCTACATTCTCAAGGCTTATGCTAATTTAGTCATCACAGGCAAATGCCTAAACACCATTTAAATCCTGACGTAGAAAGCAGAACTAACAAAATTAGTTTCATTGCCTAGGATGAAGCACGAAAGTTGGTCTAAAACCATAAATGCTCAAGGTAGCATTTAAGAGTCTCTTTTGGTTTAAATAATTCAAGGTTCTTATAACACTAGAAAACTTACTTTGAAGAAATATACTTTGAGCTCAGCATCGTGAAATGTTACTAATATGCATATTAGCATCTAAAACTAGCTCTTCTCAAACGAGGAGCTCCCTCTCCCTGTTCCTTCAGTTAAGGAGTCTGGGCAGGGAGATGAGGAAAGCTCTTTATTATCTCAGACCCTTTCACAATCCCATCCTCAGTTCCACATCCAAGGAAGTTGTCATCTTTTCAACATAAGATTCAGCTTTGAGTCGGGGTATAAACAGGAATGGGAGAAGACACTGTTAGCCCTTGTCTTCCAGCTCTCTGGGTTCCCTCTGCTGCCCAATCACAAGCCGGTAGACATCTACACATGCAAAAGGACAGCCGTGCTACATTAGTGTCATCTCCTTTCTGCATTTATCAGCAGAGTTTAACTGAATTAAACTATAATATGCAATTCCCATTCACACTTCTTGAAAAGCCAAGTATGCAGTTAGCACTCAAAGTATCTGCCAAAAGTGACCAACAATCACCACCTCCAACAGTTTGAGATTAAACGTAGAGATGAGATTTGGACATCATTATATGGAACTTCCATCCCACTGGAAACCAGCAAAGGCCAAATTCAGTGTTGAGGACCAGATTTTAAAGATACATTTAGACTCCTGGGCAGCCTCCTGTAGGTGACCCTGTGGGAACTCATATCATCAACTTCCCTGCTCAAGAGGTCCCTTTCAATCCCAACTATTCTATGATTTGAGCTCCCTGCTCCAGTTAAACTCAGTAAGGATCAAGATCTTAACTCCTTTTCCAAAGCTAACTCCAAGCTGCTTCCAGGACTAGGATCCTGACACATTCCCCCCCTGTTACTGANGCTACATTAGTGTCATCTCCTTTCTGCATTTATCAGCAGAGTTTAACTGAATTAAACTATAATATGTAATTCACATTCACATTTCTAGGAAAACCAAGCATGCAGTTAGCACTCAGTATCTGTCAAAAGTGACCAACAGTCACCACCTCCAGCAGTTTGAGATTAAATGGATCTTCCATCCCACTGGAAATCAGCAAAGGCCAAATTCAGTGTTGAGCACCAAATTTTAAAGATACATTTAGGCTCCTAGGCAGCCTCCTGTAGGTGACCCTGCTGGAGCTCATCTGGTCAGCTTCTCTGCTCAAGAGGTCCCTTTCAACCTCAACTATTCCATGATTTAAGCTCCCTGCTCCACTTAAACTCAGTAAGGATCAAGATCTGAACTCCTTTTCCAGAGCTAACTCCAAGTTGCTTCCACAACTAGCATCTTGACACATTCCCCCCATGTTACTGAACTGCCCTGGAGCCTGAGCCAAAAGATTCCCTCCTCTCACACATACCCCCCTCTCCCTTCTCCATTTATAGCCTAGACACAGCAAAGAAAGCTAACATCTCACTAATCACTGTAATTATCAAGGCAACTATCAAGTTGTCAGTACACATCCATTGCAATTAACACTGTTTTACTTTGCATCAATCATTTCTCACACAGCATAGTGGAGACAGAGGAGCCTCTCCAGGATTTGAGCTCCCACTCCCAAAGGCCTTGTTGCCATCTGTTCTTAGGAGAGGAAAGAGTGAAGCTGTTGCATTGCAATCCCAAATAAAAGGGGCAACTGAGTGGTCAAGGGAGACTTAGGCTGTCATCACAGCAGAACAGATTAAGCATCTACAACCATCTTAGAGCAGGAGCTGTAAGAGATGTTTGTGGAGTCACAGCATGACCAGCATCCATCTCTGCTAGCAAGGCAGGGAGGTTTTCCTGAAGCAAGTTACCTTCTCGGAGTCCAGCCTGGCATTGGGGTTCCAACAGCAGAGGCCAAAAGAGAGGATTTAGTGGTGTGAGAGGCACAGATGGTAGCCAAGGAAATACAGGGAGGGATAAGAGCATGAGAAAGGCCAGCCTGCCATGAAGGTGCCCTCTTGGCTGCTGCTGTGCTGGGAAGGCAAAGAGACAAAGTAGTGGCTTCATACCTATGCTTAATAACTGCTAAACATCAGGATTTGGCTCCAGCTTTGCCAAAAAACCCTAGCAAAGCATTGGGTAAATCCTAGGCCTCAATCCTGTTGTCTCTCCCAACTCTTGGACAGCATCTTCATGCCATAACACAGGCACATTAAACACTGAGGCAGCTTGCTGGCATGGGAAGATATAAATACATTTTTTCCTCTGAGATACTAAGAATCAGTTGGTAAAGCAGCACCTGGGAGCTAGCTCAAACAGAGCCTGCTCTACAGTCAGGACACCCACTGGTTTGGAGAGAAATTTATGACTGTTCCTTCACAAATATTTTTAGCTAGAGAGTCAAATCACACCAGGATATGTGATACTAAAATATGCTTAGCAAAAAAAACAAGACAGCTACCAAATAGTAGCTTTTACAGAGCCTCATATGCACAAATCCAAGCCTGAATATTTGTTTTACAGCAGGAAGAACCAAGGCTACGGAGTTTACAGAGGCAAGAACGTGTTAAACATCCTCCCTCGCTTCAGGCAGGCAGACTTACTGCCCAGCCACTACAAAGTGGCAAGCTTGATCTGCACAAAATTAACAGATTTCAGTGCTCATCACAAAGGTCTAAAAGTCTAGTTATCTGCTGGGCTGCTGCTCTGGATCACATCCATTTCCAGACAGTGGAAGCACATTCCAAGAGGTGCTCAAGTGTGTTGTCCCAAACACAACCCCATCTTTGCAGCTAACATGGATACTTGGGGCAATTTCCTCAGAAACCCACTGAGATGATGATCAAACAGTTCAAAACCCAACAGCAACCTCTAGATTTCTTTCTAGTACCTATAAAATGCAGCGCAATGGTGGAAACTTGCCCAAGACATGGATTGCGCTGCCAACAGTCCCCAAAAGGCATAAATGTGTGACAAGAGAAAGGGACACCCCAATGGGAAACATCTCTAATGTTTCTTCTAGGGATTTCCCTCCCTGGTGACCTGGAACCATCTCTCCAACAACCTTGTCCCATGTCCTGAGTGGGGCAGCCCCATACCTCTGCCCTGCAAGGCTCTTCCCACTGATCTTGCCAAACCCATATGCCTCTGTAGATGCTTCTAGTCCCCACTTTCCATCATATTCAGTGCACGTAATTCCACCTGTTCTCCCTGGAGGACATTGGCAGTAACATCTTTTCACATGCCCAGCTAAAGCAAGGTAGCTCTCTGGCATTTTTTGCTTAACAGCACACTAAAATGTTTAAGCATGAATTAAAGTGTCAAGAAAGCAGGAATCCTACAGATCTGAAAAGAAAAATAAATTAGAAAAGCTACATGGGTTACACCTCCCATCTATTTCCTATCAGATTTAGATCCTGCATTTGTGTTTGGAATTTACATTTGAAAGGACTAAGTTCCTTTGTTGCTTTAAATCTAGGGCAGAAAACTCAAAGCAACCTAGGTACTAGTAATAATCAAGGCAAGTTATTTACAAAGATTTCAGTTCCCAAGCATGATTATTAGTGTGCAAAATAGCAAACTAGACCTTTTATAACATAATATCAACAACCCATTTCCCCCACTGCATGGTTTTGGCATTTTTTTTTTTTTATGTAGTTGAGGGTCTGCAGGACCACTACTAGTACAGGGCTTGTGCATTTCTGCCCTATCGTTATCAAGTTAAGGTCTCAAGTGGGAGCACAAACTAAATGCTGTTTCACAACTGTCCTTTCAAGGGCCTGTGCATCCAGGGAGTTCATTCCTGCTGAACCTTGCGAACACAGATCTGATTAGCTGGGATAAACAGGAAACCAAATCACAGCAGTGTCTACGGGGTGTTTTTGTTTTAGGTTTGAGACAAGCTAAGCAGCTACAGTGCAGGCCTGGATCCCTTCGCAGGCAGCTACAGAAAGAGGGATGAATTAATGTGTCAAGGAATTGTCTGGGACAAAAAACAGTGGAACAATCAGACTTGGAAAGAAATTGCTTGGAAAACAAACACCACATGGCTTTAAAAACCTAAATTAAGACAGATTTAGGGAAAGAGGCATTAATGTCTTCTGTTCAGGCCATAAAAAACCACCAGTGCTCCAAGTGTTTCAAGATTCCTTTCTCTGTTTCTAAATTACCAAAGACATTATAAATAATTCCTACTTACCTTTCTTGATGTGTGCAGTAACACGCAGCCAGTGCTTTCATTCTCAGCTGGAAAGAAAAATTGAGGAAACGTTACTATCACTGGTACCTGACAGGCAGCAGGAATCAACCAGAAGGCTCAGAACAAGGTGCAAGATTGTTCTCTTGGCAGCAGACGATCTCTAGAGAGAAGCAGAGATTCATTTTTTACAACATTTCCAGGTTCGGAAGCATGAACAAAGTACAGCAGCTGCCCTTTGTATTATCATCTGAGCAGCTTTTTGTCCTGCAGTTTGCTTTATTTATTTTCTTTTAAAGGTTTTGNTTTTTTTTTTTTTTTTTTCTTTTAAAGGTTTTATGTTTTACTCTTTGCTCCCCTCTTGAATAGAAGCTCCTCACAGGACTCCTAATCCTTTAGGCAATCATTTAATCCCCTGCATCGCTGCTTGATAGATTGAGGCTAAAATTGCATGAGTCATCCTCGTGTGGAGCCCATTCTGGTGCTCAGCAAGGCAGCAACAGCAGCGAGGCACTTCCAGGGGAGCAGCCTATGAGGGATCACACGCAGCAACCTGAAGATGAGCACAGTAACATCTGCCAGCTCTCCACACTGCCTTCATAAGCCTAGCTGCAAAGCAACAGAGCTCTTCAGAGAGAAAACTGATGCTTAAAGTCTATTAAGTACCATTTATTACACAGCCAAGTTAGGATGGGGTACCTAGGAAGCTCGCGTGTCAAACTTCCAAAGATCCAGGTTGATATTTACTTCAGGATATCTGTGAGTTTTGGTGAAAGCTAAGAATAATCTAAAATACCTCAGTTTTTGCTAAAACTCTGCACTGCCTTCATTGAAGGCAGCTTGTCTTTGGATTTTCTAGACCTCGTATGGATCTCTGTCCCTCAAGGTATAGTTTGTGCATCCTTCTTCCACAAAGTCATCTTCACTTCCTCCAAAAACACAAGCATTCAGCCACTACCAAAGTTATATAGGAAATATGTGAACAGTTTTCATTCAAATCAACACAGCAACAGCATGGGATAAATACACCAGAAGCCAGAAACCTTTCCACCGCGCAAGCTGTGGAAAAGTATAGAGATGGAACTCAGTTATAGATATCCAGGGGAAGTTTCCCCTTTCTCTCCATGCCAGTATTTCCAAATCTAACCTATAGGAATGCTGCAATCCCATTTAACAGGCTCAACCCACAGCAGGCAGCTACAAGCCTTGCTCCACTATCCTTCAAAAATAAACTGCTTGCAGGTGCAAATCACTCCTATAAAAAAAAAAAAAAAAACAACAACAAAAAAAACAACAATAACACAAGAGTTTAAAAAAGGCACAGGGAAAGCTCTGAAATTTGGGCTTTCTCCCCCACATCTCTCATCCAAAGCATCAGCGATCAACCAGGAACTCATGTTGTGTTCACACTTGGGTCAAAAAGGCTGGGCCTCAAGAGCTGACTTCACAGTCCTTCCCCATAAAACAATTTAAGGTGGTTCAGAGGCTGTGGTTGTCCCTAAGTTCTCCTTTTCCTTAAGTTTTCCAGGTTGCTTTACATGTGATTAAAAGAATTACTTACTAGGCACGTCTGCCTGGTGCAACAGTCCCAGTTATTACTGCTTTTGACACATCCTTTGGAAAAACACAAGCTGTTTTATCTCAAAAACGCTATTTATTATTAAAAAGCAAACACCCAGCTAAACCAAAAAGCACCAGGCATTTTCCTCAGGCTCTTACATTTGTAGCTCTCCAATGCTCACTTACTCAATTTGCAGTCTAATTACATATGCAGAAGTATGCTGGAAGATTTAGAAGCCATAAATATTCATCTGGGGGAAAACATGTTTTGGTTCTCCAGCTTTTGCAAGAAAACATTTTAGAGACAAAAAAAATACCAACAACCCTGAACAATAGGGAGCATGTGTGAAAAGATATCTGCAATCCGTCCTTCTCTCCACTCTTAGATACACGTAAAGGCAGCAGAAACTTGTGCTGCCCTTTTATCTCGCAGCATCTCCCTCGTTCCTCTTATCAACCGGTCCTCACCGTTGACAGCGCTCAACTTGCATGAGCTCTCGGGGCTGCTTTATCGGCACAAACAAAAACATGTCATTACATCTGTTGGAACAGGGGCTTTCGGAGCTCTCTGAAAAACATCATTTTGAGGCCAGTGACTTCTAGAAGGCCTCATCCATCACGGCATCCGCGCTGTCACATCAGTCCCGATCCAAAGGAGGGAGACTGATAGCACCAAGCCAGTTGGGCTGGGATCTCAAAGGCCTGCTGGGGGTTTAACTGGGTATTGGGTAGCAAAAAAACAGACAGTGGGAAAATACTGAATTAAATGCATTTTTACCCAGTTTATGAGCTACCCACTGCCCTATAACAGGAGAATCCCACTAATCCCAGGGGACTTGGCTGGGTAAAAGCCTGCTAGGACCAAGTCACATCTCCCTCATCACTTCATCCATAATTCTCTCCTTCCTGGCCATTCCCCCTGCAGATCTGAAGGGCATTTATCCTTGCACTCCATGGGGCAAAGGAGCTGTAGGAAAATATGAGTTCACCCTCAGCTGACAGCAAGAAAGAATCTACAGATAATGCACCCATTGCGCATTGCTGCCAGGTGCAATAATCCTGACTTTCAGGTACGAAACCTGATTACTAAAACTGAGTTGCAACAGGAGATCAGGGCCATGTAATATTTATATTTCCATTTTTGTGCTCCTCCTTCCTGGAGGAAACAGCCTGCAAAAGCATTCCAGGCAAGACTGCTAGTTTTGAGCCTTGTGTCCCATCCTGAGATGTGGTTAAAGGACAACTGCTAACAGGGGCTGATCTTATCTTTTAGGCTGCACTCCAGGTTCTGTTCTGAATAAAAAATAGCCAGAAATGCATCTCAGATGCTCCCTGGAACCTACGTGAGGGTAACATGCACAATCCCAGTTTTCTAGGACCCACACAAAGATGCAGCATGAGTACACTGCGAGCAGCTCACTGGCGTTAACTTCAATTTCTAGCAACAGTGATAAATTGCCAACATGAGATTGCTCCTACAGCCTCATGTCAGCACTCGGAGCCCTGGCAGTGCACCATGCCATGTTTCCCTTTCTTCTCTTTCCCACATTGGCAGCAGAGCAGGACCAGGCAGCTTCCAGATATTAGCAAAGAGATTTAACACTTGGAAGCAGGAAATGCAGCAAGAAATCTCTGCCATACTCCAGAGCAGTTCCATCCTTTGATGGCCTTCACATAACATAGCTGAGCAGAGCAACCCAGGGAAATGAACTTTTCTGCTTTTTTTCCCTTCTCTTTAGATGAACAGATTCACAGCATTTCCTATGCAAAGGCAGCCCTGAAAAATCTCCTGAAAGCCATAAGCCAAAGGATAAAGTTTTCCACTTTCTGCCTTAAGCAAAATCTTCCCTCAATTGCATTTCCCCTGATATCCCTTCCCTGCACAGATCCACAGTGCTGCCCTTAACACCTGGAGTAACCAACAATTCTTTGCAGTGAACCAGCTCTGTGGTAGGTTCCTAGAGAGCAGGAACTTTCTAGCTGAACAGGTCTAAGTTAAAGTTGCTTTAGATCTGTATGCAACCCCCAGCACATGAGGGTAGCAAATAGGCTAATAAATCAGGGAAAGATACCACCTTTGCATTTCCATGATTTTCCTCCCCAAAAGTGTCAAGAATCAAGCTGAAATAGAAGCATTTTAAGGTATTCATGTAACAAATACTATTGTATCTGCATATTGGCAGCTTTGAGGAGCCTGAGCAAGTTTAAACCTCAGTTGCTTAAGTGGGAGCACATCATAAGCCACAAAACTGTCCTGTTTTGGAACCTTGTGCCTTAAAACTCACTCACATACAGCACAAGAGTTGTTTGTTAGAGGCAGAAGAGGTAATGCAGGCTCTTTGCTGGAGATGAGATGCACAGTGAGGATCAAGGGCATCCTCTGCTTTGGTGGCCTGGCTGCTCCAAGCCTGGACTCATCCCCATCCGACTTGGATTATTTAAGCTAGAAACCTACATTCACAGCCCAGCAATCCCACATTCCCATGATAAGAGCAGTGGGGCTGAAGTGCCCCTTAGCCAAGGGTCTCCACCCAGAAGGCATAAATCCAGCTAGGATCATTGCTCTTAAATGGATTAGCAGCTAGCTGCAAGTTCCTGAAGGAGGTTGGAAAGGGCAGGCAGGGGGGAAAGGAAAGTCTCACCTGAGAAATAGTCAGCACAGGCGCTGCAAGACTGCGTGTGGAGAATTATCGGCTCACACCACGTTTGGGACATCACTGAAGGATTGGAAAGACACAGACTGCACAGACTGACAAGGGCTCGTGCACGTACCCAGGGACGAGACATGAGAGCATGGAGCACCATGAGGTACAACACGCATCCCATGACACCCCGAACAAGCACGCGCCACAAGAGCAAATTTTCTAAAATAAACACAAAATAGGATTTTTTCCACTAGCTTTCTTGAAGGGGGTGGAGGAAAAGCAGCGAGCAGGGCAAAGATACAGTTCTTTGCTTGCCAGGTTGCTCCTAAGCATGAATCAGACACTCAAAACCATGAGGGGAAAAAAAGTCCCCAAACAAATCCAAGGCGAAGAGCCTAGCACAGCCTTGCATAAAGGCTACCCGCTTCCCTCCCCCCTTCTCTGCTCACTTAATAAACATGGCTTTGAAAACACCCTAATCAGGAAATTCGGACGGAGGCCACCCCCCCACACACACAACACAATCGGTGTATCCACTTTCCATTAGAGTATAGGAAGCCCGAAGAGCCCAGCGTCCCCCACTGACATCAAACTGCTAAAATAGGAGTTATCAGATGGAACGCGTGGGTCAGCATTGTGCCGCGAGACATAAAAAGGACCTCGGCATTAATGCGAGGAAATGTGACTATTGTGTGCAGAGTGATACCCATTCAGGCCCAGACCACTTGTCTCTGGACACTACTCTCCCTGGAATATCCTTGGCGCCAGCATCGAGCATTTCTCCTTGTCCCCTTAAGGAAAAAAAACACTAAAGAAGTCATCTCCGCGGCGGTGGGAGCCGTGTTTTGCTAGCGGCTGCGGTGGGCCAGCACGTGCGCGTCTCGGCAGCCGACGGGCAGGAAACCCTCCATTCTCTGCCTCTAGCCGTGATCAATTGTCCAGAGGGTGGAACAGGCTTTAATTTCTTCTGAAGCTGAAGCTGCATTCTGTTATTTTTCACCCCCTGCTCCTCCAACAAATGGGGTTTTTGCTAGCGATCGGGATTATTCCTTCTCTTCCCCCCCAAAAAAACCTTTTACACTGCTTTGGGTATCCTTTTANGTGGAACAGGCTTTAATTTCTTCTGAAGCTGAAGCTGCATTCTGTTATTTTTCACCCCCTGCTCCTGCAGCAAAGCCTACCGATGGGGTTTTTGCTAGTGATCGGGATTATTCCTTCTCTTCCCCCAAAAAAACCTTTTACACCACTTTAGGCATCCTTTTATAGCTAAAGACACCACTACGAGCATTGGCTGCAACTGGCAGCAGAGGCTCAAAGTAGTTTTGTAGCTTCAACTACTAAAGCCAGACCTAAGTTTTCCTTAAACTCCACTAATTCCTTTCCTGCAACCTGGGAAGCAGGATTTTTAAACCTCTCCCAGCCACAAAAGAATTTCCAAAACCTGGCCAATCTTTCCCAAATTAGACAAGTGATGCCATGCCACAAAGCATGCAGCTTCTAAAAAAGCACACTTCTTGGGGAGAACTACCAACTCTTGCTGAAGGTTGACTTCTCCCCACCAAAGCCTAATCTACAGGGCTCAGAAGCAGAAGATAAGTCAGCTTTTTCTTATCAGCTACCACAAGGAAGCAATAAATACCTAGGACAAAAGACCCAAGCATCAAAACTGAGAAACATTTTAGTATCTGAGCATCTGCACTTAATCTAAGAGCAGCCCATGTTAATTAAAAACAAGACAAGTCTCACATTAAACCTTGCAATTTCTTGAAGCTATTGCCTTTTACATACATCTATACACACAGCCCAACACTTCATGACAATGGCTAATTACTAGAGCTTTATGGGCCACACTGTGCTCTGTTGGCTCAACGTTTCAACCCACACAGAGCTCTTTAAAAACAGAATAACAGCAAAGTGCATCTAATTATGCTTGTAGTGAGCTGCACATGCATCATATGGAGATTAACAGCTCGACAAGCTGATAGCAGAGCTGTCACCAAGTCTGTAATTCCACTTATGTTGCTTGCCAGCACCCATATCTTGCTCCACCACCTCTTCACCCTCCTCAGGAGCATTCACTAACCCTGTACCTGACAGCAGACAAAACCATCACAGCAGAGGTGGTCTCTTGCAGAAGGCAAATTGGACCACACAGAGCAAAGAACAAGGATGGAGACCAGGAGAGGCAGCTCAGACATCTCATAGCAGCTATTTTTTTCCTTGTTTCAAGCTACCTTTTATTCTTTCCCGATGGAGACTGAGCACTTGTGCTTTAAGCATCCAAGGCCAGTGGTCAACCCCTCTCCAAACAGGCAGCAACCCAATTCCAGGTTGTTTTTGGGAAGGTTTGCATGACACAGGAAGGCGATATTCCCTATGGAGTCATTTGGCACAAGGAGGCTCTTCAGCTCATAGCCTTCACCCAACTCCAAGAAAGCCAGAAAAGGAGATGGGGAAAAGAACAGTAGTGTTTCCCTACTTGTTTTTCACTGTTTAAACAGTACCAAAGCCTGATGCTGTAGATTCTTGGGCACTAGCTCCCTTGAGAGCTGAAGTAATCTGTTTTTGTAGGTATTGTTTGCCTGGCCAGGGCAGTTTTTTTGTCCCCAGGACTGTGAATAAACACTGCAAGTGCTCAGTTAGAAACATAAAACAAAATATCCAGAGCAGCA
This sequence comes from Crypturellus undulatus, assembly GCA_013389825.1. Lineage (NCBI taxonomy): Eukaryota > Metazoa > Chordata > Aves > Tinamiformes > Tinamidae > Crypturellus > Crypturellus undulatus. The sequence goes on along the minus strand of VWPW01011325.1, from coordinate 29,950 downwards.
GTGCAAGGGCATCCCTGAAAGCTGTCCCCTTTTGTCCCCCGAGTGAGAAATACCCCTAGAAGTACCTACAAGTACTTCAGCCACGAGGAATTTAAGCCTCGTTTCTGGCAAAACGCTTAGATTATAAAGGGCTTTTGTTTTTATTCTCCAAGTCATTGCAGTAGTTCAGGTTAATTGTATAAGTAGAAAGGCTGAAGTTGGTTTGCCAAGAGAATCAGCTATGATTCCTTTACATCCAGAGACTGGTTTGGCACATTAAAGTCAACTCTGGGAGACAGCTGAGCCAAGCTACTTGGAGAAAGTGCCAAAAGCCTAGAGCACTCAAGCACCTAAAATTTGGAGAATCCCATGCATCATTCTTGCATACAAACAGAGTTTTGGCTACCCAGGCCACTTTGATGCTGCTTTTAGGGGGAAAGAGGGTAGACAAGACCTTACTTCACATGTGGCCTCCTAAAAAAGTCCTCTTGATTCTTGTTACCTGTATCCCTGTGTTTGGAAGGGGACTCCAGCACTTCAAAACTCCATTTTCCCTTAGGCATCTCGAATACCTCAGTTAAAGAAAAAGGATACAGCTAATACCAGCAAACATCACTGCTTGGGGGGAAAGAAGGAAGCCTTTTGTCCTGTCTTGAATAGAAGGGAAAAACATTCATAACAAACCCAAGAGGACACAAGAAAAGATAGTTTCCTCAAACACGGAAGAATCCGCAGCACTCGCATTCCTCATCCCCAAACAATGCGCCCCACGGCATTAAGCCCAGACTTGTCATAGTGGAGTACAGTTGCCCTCAAGTCTTTCAATTAAGATAGAATTTGTAAAACTGCACACTAAAAAACACTAGATATGATCCCTAAATTAAAGCCTCTATTCATATTCAGAAAGTAACCCTCAAGGTAGTCAAGCACAAGTCTGACATGTCTATTTTACAGTGCTGTTTCCAACAACTGCTTGCCATAGATTAATCAGGATCTGTTTACGATCTAAAAATAACTTCTCGTAAACTTTAAGACCTCTACAATATTGTCACGCCAAGCAAAACCCAAAGCCCTCAGCCTCCAATCTTCAAAAAAGTGCCTACATAGGCAGACTTCAGACTGCCTGCAGCAGCTAGGATAAAACCAAGGCTTCTGGCTTGTCCCAAAGGCCACATTTTCCTAGGCCCGTACCATTAACACCAGGTTTATTAGCCCATCTCCTCTGCAAGTTAGCATGGGCATCGCAAAGCATGTTAAAACCAGAGACTGGAGTCAAACACAGCCTCGGGATTTTATTCCTCAATATCAACAATTTTAGGCACATTCACAATTCACCATAAACTAGTTTGCTCAGAGGTTCTCTCCATCCTACATTGGGCAAAGCTAAAGTATGCTGACCTGGCAGGGCAGATGTGATAAGCACAGCTTTAGGCAGGCATCTCTGCTTGCAACAACTGCACAACAAAATTTAATTCACAGCCTCCTCTATACCAGATGAGCACAGCTTTGGGACACGCAGAATGGGGCTAGGCACTGCAACGGACCTCCCCAAATTCCAGAGTGCTCCACACCACTTGTTTTTTCAGGAAAAGCTCTCCCTCATCCAAAACACTTGGCCCTTGCAAGCCAGGCAACTGTGTGGTGCTGACAGCACAGCTTGCCAAGCATGCAAATCTCAACAGTTCATTTAGCTGCTCTATCCCAACTCACACTTCCACATGCACCACCACGAGCAGGAAACACTGTCCTCAAAGTCCTCTTCCACCACATGGAAAACATGAAAAAATATGGATATTACCTGTGCCTGTAGGCACATGGGCCTTCCATACGGAGCAGGCAGCTTTATATTCATAAGCACAGCATAATGCAATGGCATATTACTGACATACAGAAAATTTCCACAGGATGGTTGAGGTTGGAAGGGACCTCTGGAGACCACAAGTCCAACCCCAATGCCCAGCTGCAACGCTAAATATCCCCCACCAACATTTTGCATGCACTTCCATTGCTAAACTGCCTTCCGGAGAGCCCCAAAAGCCACAGGGCTCTACCCAAAGCATCTCCTTCTGCAGCCTGCGCCTCCCCGATACATTGGGGTACGAAGTGACCTCGACAAAACCCGCTGCAGGCTGCAGAAACAGCATCACGTACCCCGAGGTGGCTCCTCAGCTCCTGTTGGGGACAGTTGACCTCCACCAGACCAGTTCCTTCCTCATTTTTGACATCTAAGCACACTAACACCAACAGCAGACGACTAAATATGAGAAACAGACACCGCTCCAAAACACCCAACACTAATTTCACCTATTTGTTCACTATTCCCCCCCATTTGCTTTCCTTTCCAGCCGCTGGAGAGCAGCAACCCGCCAGGATAACCCCCTAGGCCTCAGTTCTACCGTTCCCCAAAGGGAATTCAAACGCGCAATTAAAAACGCTCCTCAAAACCCCTCTGTGAACCCCCAAGCCGCCCAAAAAGGGGTCAGATGAGAGTTAAGGAGGCATTCCCCACACACACCGCTCAAAAAACACCGATTTTGCTAAACAAAACACAGCTCTCCGGGCCCACGGCAGCGGGGACGGTGGCAGCAGCGGCCAGTAGGCCCCGAAGGTGCCACCAGGCCCCTCCCTTCCGGCCTGTCTCCAGCCTGCGGGTTCCAGCAGCACCTCTGCTTTAAACACCGATTTTCCCCTTTTTTGATGAAAATAAGGGAAATTTGAAGGAAAAAGAGAGCCAAGAGGCTTCACACAGGTAGGCAGAAGTCAGCTCTGGAGCTGTTTCAATCAGGTTGTCCCCAAAACTCTCTATTAAGAGGGTGCGCTTGGAGGTTGCAGCTTCTCTGGGGAAACTTATATGCGTATTTTATAAAAAAATAAAATAAAACGCAGGCCCCTCACTCACCAGCAACGTTGGGGGGCACCTCCAAGTTGACGTTGACGAAGAAGCGGATGCTGTCGCCCGAGACTATGGAGGAGTTGACCGTGTCGAAGAGCTCCTCGCCGCCCGCCTCCTCCTTGGCCTCGCAGCCATCGTCCGTGTCGCACTTGAGGTACCCTGCGGGCAAAAACATGGGGAAAAAGAGGTGTTTATTGTCACTACCACCCACATATGAGGATTAGGGTGGGTGACATGGCACCAAGGGCCACCACTATGCCAGGAAAAGTGGCCCATGGGGGTCAATGTCAACTCCTGGGGGACAGCCCCAATGTGTGGGGCTCGATGGCCTAGAGTCTGCCCACGAAGCATAAGACTTATAAAACTTCTCATTCTGTNCAGGAAAAGTGGCCCATGGGGGTCAATGGGGGGGGACAGCTCCAATGTGTGGGGCTCGATGGCCCAGAGTCTGGCCATGAAGCATAGGACTTATAAAACTTCTCATTCTGGGTGGAAATCTTTTAGGATTTTAGGTCTCAACTCAGGGAGCAGAGACAAAACCTTATTTTTGTATTTTTTTAGTGTTATTTTCAGAAGTGTGGCAGATATTGCAGCCACTCCAAGGCCAGGACACAGCTTGCGGATCCACAGACTCCTCCAAGACCAAAAATTCTACATCAAGACCATGATCCTGAAGCCAGAGCTGCCTCTTGGCCTCAGCCCACCCACTTCCCCTCAAACTGCACCTTTTTGCCATCCCAAGTCACCAGCACTGCAGTCATTTTCCACAAAACTTTAACTCAAAATTGAGGAAAAAAGGTTTCCAGGGAGACACCTGGTGCAGACAGACTCTGTGCTCCCCGCGGAGCTGAGAAACAGGTCGGAGGAGGCAGGGATATAAACAAAGATAGACAAATTTCCCCAATTAAAATCAGCAATTCTTCATCCTTTGGCAAGATGTACGATTACGGCTTAACCTCGTCTGGTTTCCCCAACAGCAAACTAGCACATTGCAGCGTTTTATTCCAAAGCTAGAAGACTCCTGTGTTCATGTATCATGTTTAATTAGAAGAATTAGAGACACTATAGAATGGCCATTTTTACATTACTAGAATTATTCAGCAGCTTCTACCCATTTTCCTGACAAGTCTTTTATGGCTAATTTGAAGCAGGAGGGATATATTTCATTAGTTTGCTTTCGGCACTATAGCAAAATGAAAAGTACGAGCTCCAAGGCACAGACTTGAATGGAAACTCTAAAATATTGATGGCATTTTTTTTTTTTTTTAAGCATCATAAAAGCAAACNTTTTTTTTTTTTTTTTTAAAAGCATCATAAAAGCAAATGCTGATGCAACAGCACCAAGAGCAGCAGTTAAAGCAACACGTTCTTGAAGGGATAAAGCCGACTGCTTGACGCTGCAAAAACAAGCCCTGAGCAGAGAGACCACAAACAGGAACTCGATGAACCAGGACACAGACTGCAGCACTTCCTGCTGCAAGCTCCATCCTGACATTCGTACTCGTCCTCACGTGCAGACTAATAGCACACACTTGGCATCGCTGTCTCCTAAGGATGGTCCTAGCCTGTCCCAGGGTCTGGAACACCCAAAACTTTAAGTGATTTCTGCTCAATACTGCTTATTCAAAGCATAAGCAACAACCCTGCTTGTTTCCCCTTCCCTACCTCTACCTGCCAAGCAGCCAGCAAAACACACAGAACGTCCTGCCCTCTACCATGGGTGCAGTTTAGGCAGCTTTTACATCTCTGTAAGGCAGAAATTCAACTAAAGCACCCAAAGGTAAGTGGGATGATGACAGTATGGGAATGAATTAGAAATACCTAGACATAGGTATGGTGTCACTGTGGGCACCTTTCCTCTGTAGACAGCAGTCACTTGAGGACCAAACGTATTTCCACTTATCCCTGCCACCCTTGGGGAAGCCATATATGATCAACATATAAAAAAATCCTTTGAAAGAGGTGACAGCAGCAATTTAACAAAGAAAACAGAGTATTAACCTACTGGCTCTGTCAAAACCCTCCCTCCAAGAGGATTCAGCTCATCTATAGTCACAGTGGCTAGATGCATTTCTCATTTCTAACCCCAACCAGCCTGACTAGTACTTTCTGACTCAGGTGACTGATTTCCCCCAGCTGTAGACAGCACCAGTTGCCCCTGCAGATATTAGGGCTGTCAGCAAGTCTTGGTATTAGTTGAACTTCCCTACACACAGCAGTGAATCAGGCCTCAGTGAGTCACAGCAGTGCCCGGGGGCACAGGGATGCCCACCGCCGCCTGACCTTTCAAATCCCGGAGTCACCATCCTGGTTATGCCCAAGGAAGCTGTCACAACAAGTCTACACAGCTCCCTTCTCAGCAGGTCAGACCAAAGGCACACGGGGGCTGAGGCGGTTCAAGCACGCAATACCACTTTACCCCAGCTGCAAGGCTGGCAGCTGAGTTTTTCCAGCATCCTGATGCAATTAAGACAGATGAGCAAGAGACAAGCCACGAGAGGGTTATCCATTTGCTCGCCAAGCCTTCCGCCACTGGCTTAAGGAAGAGGTGGCAGCAGCAGGCCCTGAAAGCAGAGTTGGAGACGGGAAGAAGCTGTGCAGGAGCTGGAAGGGCAAGGGTGGAGTAAGATCACAGGGTTGGGCAGAGGTCACCGGGGACTCTGGCAGGGGAAGCATCCTCGGTTCCTCCCTCTTTAGGGGAGGAAAGAGCAGAACAAAAGGCAGCCGAGCGGCACGTCCCTTGGGCAGGGGATGAACAAAACACTCGCGTTGCAAATAATCCCGAACCTGGGCTGTGCAGGAACTGGGCTCCCAGGCAGGTGTCTGCTTTGTCACTAAACTCTAAAGCTTGGAGCCACTCCTGTTTTGAGCCCTTCAGCCAGTGACTCTACCAGAGATTTTAACACACCAGTGACTTGCTCCTCTCAAATGTAGATCTCAGTGTAGAGAAAAAAGAAAAATATCTGCCTTCTGTGTGCAGATACATTTTGCCTTCCCTATGAGCCTAAACCTCCAACCCTGACAGCAGTTTTCCCACCACTTCAAGGGATAACCCAGGGCCACCCTTATGCTGCTCAACTACTGCAGATGCTACAGGCAACAGCAGGATAGGTTCAGATCTCCTGGGAGGGCTGCTCTTTTAGAGCAGTTTGGAGCAGGGGCTGATGTAGACATGGCATAATTTGGCTGCCTTCAGGTGCTTGTATTTGTGAACTGATAAATATTGATCGGGTTTCCATATGGAGGAGCAGCTTGGCAACATTTCTTAGCCTGTGCTATCGACAGTTGCTGCAGGGTACCAGACACCTTTGCATACTGCCCAAAACTGTCTGGGAGAAAGATTTTTAGAGAGATTTTTATAAATGACCACTATGCGCATTACTGTGGACTGTTTTCACTCAAAACTGACATTCGCCTAAGTGCTATGAGATACTACACAGTAGTGAGCCAAATCTGAGCACAAAGTGTCTCTTTAGACTGAAAAACACCCATTTTGCCTATACAAAGTAATTTTTGCTAAGTAGAAGTATCACATAGTGACTTTTTTGCTGGGGGGGAGCTGTCAAAAGTCACATGCAGCAGGTCATTTATAGCCATAGACCGTGCTGTGAGCCATCCTGCAGGAATAACCTATCGGTAGGGTGCTAGCCTCGAAGAAATAGTTCCCCCATAGCTAGGAGGGATGGACGGAGAAAAGCTTAGTCTATATGCATATGTGCAACTTATATCTAGAGAAAAGCAACAGTGCAACCTCACAAATTGCACTGCAAGAAGCTGCCAGAGCTGGAACTAAGTTAAGGCTGGCTGAGAGATGGATACATTCCTCTTGTATACTGCAGATCCAATCCTGGGATGAGAAGGATCGCCTCAGCCCCTTTATATGCAAGGGCAGAAAGTCAAAGACTGCAGATTGTAACTGCAGACCAACTCAGCACCCTCCTTCAGTGCTGCAGCTAAAGGACTAAAGAGCAACAGGGAAATACAAAAGCCTCTCCTTATATATGGTTCAAGGCATCTGCACTGTTCATTTCACATGTGCCATCTGGGCTTGGGCAAGGACCCCATGGAAGATGGAAGTCCCCAGTGTCCCCAGACACAGGTAGGACACACCAGAGAAATGCCCCTTCTCCAGGTCATGCCTAACCTGGGTTTATCTTGTCCTCCTGGTTTGCCATTATGCCCAATCTGCTTCACCCTCTCCCCTCACTGCATCCTCCATCCCTGCCACTAAGAACCTTCTCCCTATCTGCACAGGGTGCTTCCCTACAGCTCTTTTGCTTCTAAGATGCGTTTTAACCACCCCTAATGGGAAAAGCAGCAAGTAAACTGCAGCGATTGCAGGTGGAACTACCTCTCCCAGCTGTTTCTGAGCAGTACCTGGCAGCTAAAGCAATAAAAGTCAGCAGAGGTTACAAGGAAGCATCACTTCAAGCCCCATCACATCCTCAAGAAACACTTAATTGCTCCGTGGGAGCAGCACTCTCAGCCCAGGGCTCCAGACTTCTCCAAGGAAGCAGGAATCTTCAGCTGTCAAGATCAGCCCCCCAGGGGAACTGATGCTATATTCCTGGTGAGCACCTTCCTTGGTTTTTAATAAGTCTTTTCATCAAACTTTTGAGCAGCAACATAGCCAGAAAGGCTAGTTAGGCTTTCACATATTTTATTTTTCTTTTTCAGAACCGTTTTTGAAGAGAACACTACTTTGGCTGAAGGAATAGCTCACAGTAGAGTGGTTAAGCGTACCAAACCCTCCTCAAGTGATTAGCCTAGCAGAAGTCAGCAGCTAAGGAAAAACAGACAAAAAAAACTCCTCAGATACCAGGAATCCTGAAAATTCCCTCTTGTCACCCTGCCCACCCAGCACAGCATGACAAGGCAGCAAATTAGGGGTGTTTTTTCAAAAGGATTTAAATCAAGTGCCTAGCACCTTGGCACCCATGGTTTGAAAATGCAATGGCAGACAACTTCACTTTGCTTATCCAAGCCTGAGACATCATTTGTAACAGCATCCTCTCCTGTCCCAGGTTATGAGACTGGCATAACGCTTCGCTTTCCCTTCTAGGAGGCTCAAAGGCAAGCCCTGAACATGAACCAATGTTTGCATCTGCAAACATGTGTGCTAGCCAGAAGGTGAGGAGTACAAATGCATCCATCCACCCTGATGCATTCACAGCAATGCAGACAACACCTAAGGAGCAGTTTCAGCAGATCAGGCATTTCCCCTTCTGGCATTGCCCAGATATTGCACTGCTCTAGGCACATGCTTGCTCCATAACAAAAATTTCTCCTCCAGAAAAGATTTTCCTACTGTTTTAGGAGCAGTTACACAGGTAAGATTAAGGCACGTATCCTCGAATTTTTGTCAAGTCTCAAAAGTTTGCTGGATTTCTGCAGGACCACATATGCCATATTAACACTACCAATACTCAAAGCAACTACCTGAATACACTTATTTTAGGCTGCTTTGGAAATGGAGGGTAAGTACAGGTCCAGAAGTGTTGCCATTACAGCACTCCCGCTTGCACAGCAATGCCTATTCCCTCAGGCAAATCAAAGCCCCCACAACACTTGGTCTCTCCCACAAAGCCTCCAAATCCAGAATCATGCAGTAGCACCTGTTTAAGAAATCACAGCTTCCCTCTCCCATGAGGGAGGTTCAAAAAGCCATAAACCTAAAACACATCGAGATTCTTTTGAGCACTTACGACTTGCAATCCAGCAAGATAAGCTAGGCATATTAGAAGACACCCCAGGTTTAAGTGAGTTTGTAGGCACTGAGCAGTAGGTTAGCTCCTTTTATTGGTTTTGTAAGAAAGCGCTTGCAGTCCTGCAAGAACATGAATGCAGCAGCATGGCACTGCTCCTGTTCAGTTCAGCAGCCCCAGTCATTTTCCCTTGGAAATTAAAAGGAAGAGACACTCCTTCCAGTATCACTACTTTGGAAATGGTAGTCACCAAGTCCAATCCACTCAAAAATCCAATCATTGTTCTTCCCCCTGTTTCACATAAGCCAAATTGCTCTATAGCAGTCACTGAAGCAGAGATTTGCAAGTTCTGGTCTTAGAGACCTATTCATGTCCACTCCATCTGAAGAAGCACAGTTTAATTAAGGAGTAACAAGACAGGTAATAATTCATACTTGATTTTAAAATCAAAAAACCCACCCAACTATCTAGAATGTAGGCACCATCCTAAAGCCAGGTCTGGTTCTCCCAAATATTCAGTTCTGATAAAAAAAGCAATTTTAAGATCCTCAGGAGACCTTAGTTCTGTCTATCAGCTAAAATCTAGTTAGGATACCGGTATTATACTTTTAAATATTCATCTGTTTTTCCCCTACTGCTGTAGAATTCAACACGCTTTACTAAAAATAGACACTGATTTTTAAGAAAGGCATGAGGTTTTAGTTAGCCTGAGCCAAAGCGATCAGCCTGAGCTGCAAGATAAAGGGTAGAATTGCTGCATCTCAGGGAAAACACCCAAGTTCCCTGCTGTAGTTGAAAAGCAAAACATGGGATTCCTGAGACAGGGAAACACTTTGTACAGTCTGCGCCACTCTGCACAGTATTCCAGTAAGTGGTTTAAATCACATGCTGCTCACATGTGCATACACACACCCCCCAAAGCAAACTCCTGGTCATCTCATACATTGATTTTGAGATGGTTAAGCTTTTTTAGAGACAAAAAAATGAGAGCAATTAAATGAACAAAACAACCTCTCAGATAAATGCTTGCCTAAGTTGGCACCTGCCTGCAGAAGTTAAACTTGAGAAATACTCTCCACCAACCATATTTTTTAATCACAGCAATCTGAAAAGCAGTCTTGAAAAGATTTCCCTTCTTACTAAAAAAAATTACTGCATGTCAGACAAGAACAATTGCAGAGCTGTAGCCACAGGGCAATACTCTCCAGAGGCTGCTATCAAGTCGCATTTTGCAAAGCTGTCTCCCACAAAATTAAACATTTAGGCCACGCTGATTAAATAAAGCAGCTCTGCATACTGCTGGATGCTGGCTAGAATTTTAAGCTTTTTCCTTTGATTCATGGCCGAGAGATTCCCTGGCAAGACTGACTATTTTTGCCTCGAGGAGATTTACCAGTTGTCCAACAGGCAGCCACGTGGACAGGATTTATGTCAGCCCAAGGGAAGAGAACCTCAGATGAGGGCTGCTCACAGGCTGTGTTGACAGGCTCTTGTGGGATGGTGCTGACATTAGCAAGAGGGGTCCAGTGGGGCCTCCTTTAGGAACATTAATGGCATGAGTTGGAGCAGGTTGGTGAATGACTTCTCTTGGCTGGTTTTATCCAAGTGTTTTGTCCCCTGTGCAGGCACTTCAAGGATAAGAAGAGCGAGGGAAGGGTTGGTGATGCCTCTATGCCACTGAGGAGCTGCTGCAAGCCCAAAAGATGAGAGCTTTCTCCCTCCTACAGGAATGCTATGGAGATGTCACCCCCTCATCTAACCTCTGAATACTCCAAAACCATCATTTAAGTCAACCTTCCTAAAAAAAAGAAGAGATAGAAAGCATTTAACAGGTGAGCCACTAACAGATGCATCTCCTTGAAGTGACATATTCCTCCTCTACTGGCCAGACACGGCTTCTCAGTTGTATATTTCTGATGCTATTTTATATTTCTTTTGTTATGAAAAAACAGATAAAGAGATAAACTTTCTCCTGCCCCTCCAGTAATAATTCATAACATAGCTGAAAGAGCTGATCTGCTACAAAATCCAAACAAGAAAACAAAAAACACCCAGGCACTTTTGAATTAAATCCAGTATTGTATTTTGCAGCCAGATTTCTAGGAAATGTTGTGAATAATCCAAGTAATTCAGTGGGACTTTGTTTTGTTTTTCTCTTTTTTAATATAAAACACAGCAGCACGTGGAATTTCACTTCTGTAACTGAAGCCACAATAAAAAAAAATCAGGAGAGTTCATTTTAATATAGATCTGATAGACAGTTCTCAGAAATAAAAGCTGAGACCTGCAAGCTGTCCCTTCCAGCTCTACATAGGTAGCAGCACTGCATCTCCTGCTGCTAAACTGGGCATCTCCTCAGGGAAACCCATTGGGAAAAAGGTTTGTTTTTACAGAAACATTCACATTCATCTCCTAGTTAGGCAAACAATTCAAAGACCGATAAAGGCAATTATAAAAAAAAGGCAAGAAAAAACACACAGCCCACATACCAAACTGAACTGCAAACTGAAAAACAAAAACAAGGAGATAAAATATATCCAAACATCCCAAGCCAGACTGGGGCCTTGGGGCCCTACAGCACAACTGCTATTTATTGTGCCAGCAAAACCAATTAATAAGTCAGAGGAGACCAAACAGTAAGGGATTTGCTCTGGAAGACAAGATTTATGCCGCAAGATCTGTTGAGCCAGCTCTAAAACAATGACACAATTCAGATATCCCTGCTCTATATTGGGATCCCTTCCTTGGGATTTTGCAAGAGGAGCCACGAAAGCCTGCAAGCTCTGCATCTTTTGTCATAGAAAGTTCCTGGGTCAATTAGAAAGCTCATCGCATATTGGGAGGGTTTAATCACTTGCAGTTAATACCAGTTTTTGGAGCTCATCCACTTGCAGTGCGCACGGGATGCACAGCCCTCCCTTGCACAGGAGGTCCCAGTGGCCAGGACACAATGCAGGGCTTGATGAGTTGCTCTAAACACTGATTGCTGAGCTCCATTTCATCAGGGCTGCAATTACACTCACGTTTGGATTGGGTTTATACAATCATCTCATTAGTCACTTAAAATTTGCCAGGAAGACGACTCATTTGACAGACAACCTTGGTGGAGATGGAGGCAACTTAAATGCACTGCCTGTGCATGGGGTCAGGGAAGGAAGGGGGGAAAAAAAACACCGAATACTCTGCTGGTGCCAGACTTTGTTCATGTACAAGAGACTTGTTCCACTGACGCAAAAGGATGAGAAAACAACATGTATTTTAATCAACAAGGTATTTTGTCAGAGCATAAGTATTAGAACTGATTCAATACATGGGTCAAAACAGAGGGTAGCTAACAATGTCCACCACACTTTCTTTAGCAGAAGTGGAGTAGACCTGTTCCTCATTCTTGTTGGCCTCTACAGAACCAGCTGGTAAATAGGAGATTCTTCCAGTTTTATCTTGTTCATCTGCCTTCTGCAACACACTAACGGCCACAAAGGTGACTTTCAGGCAAGTCTTTCCAGCAAGACTGGAGAACTGAAGGATGCTGAAAACCTGGAACTCGTGCCTGAAGTAGATGGCTCTGGTTTACTTTCCCATGCACTTTCTCAAGAAAACAAGCTTCTCCTTAAATTCCACATTTTTATCTGGTTAACTAGCTCAAGGAGATTGGGACATCCTGGGACACCTTAACTGCCTGAGCTTTCAAAACTGGAAAATCCTACTTGGGCTTTCCTCAGCAACTCTTTCAGCAGGAGCTGGAAGTTATTACATACTTCAGTAAGTTCTTACAAATAATAAGTATCCAGGAGAATTTGTACAGAGCACTGCTTTAGTGCTGCAGTAATGACTTCACTTTTAGTCAAAACAGAAGTTCCAGCTTTAAGTTTTAACCTTGCTGCAGTTGCTCCTGAGAGCACAAGGGTAAGAGTTAACTGACAGTCTGTAGAGCAGAACATCAGATTTAGTGAAAAAGAATGCATCCTAAATACTAATGATGCAGAAAACCAGATGCATGAGAGACTTCAGGACCAGATAAGAAACACACTTGACTATGTAAAAGCAGTTGTATGAGAAACTATTGCTCTATCAAGAAAGAGGAAAACATGAATACTAAGGGGAACTGAGGAGGATTTGCTGTTTTACAGCCCAGAAAACATGCTTGAAAATCTCTTAGTTTTAAAGGTGGGGTAAGAGCATCTATTTGCATCTCTGCTGAAGCAGCTGATCATAGCAGCAGCTCATGGTGCCAAGAAAATGCTTAGTGATTACAGCTGTTTCAAAGGTGCTCATTCTGAAACCATGTGAAAAGGTAGGTTCTTGCTCTGGTTTTGGGCAAGCCCTCAGACATACATACATAAAGAGCCAAAGCCCTGCCTTGCAGGGCAATGTGAATATGCACCTTGGCAGCTCCCTAGATGTGCCATTCCTAAAGTCTGAGAAGAGAATAAAATACATATATCAGGTAATATAAAGTGACTCATCACCTATCACCAAGTGAACTTTTAAAACAGTCAGTCTGTATAACTGGAGGGCTCTGAGGAATAGAAATTACAGTAGATTGAGACAAACAAAAGGAATCCACTATATTTTTGATTACAAAGAATTTGAAAACCACCTTCCCTCCTTCCTCTGAACCACACAGTGGCACAAGAAAAAAACCATACCCTTCCATGGAGCATTAAAAACACTATATAAACAAGTAAAGCTTTTACAGGGACTGCCACAATTGCAACCAGGTACCCAAAAATATCCAGGTGTCCAGTCACTTAAGCCAACTAGAGGAATATTCAAACAGTTGATGTGCTAAAGGCAGCCACACTGGAAGAAGGAATACGAAGTCTTTCCAACATATTGTACTAGAATAGACACCTACACTGACATTACCTGTGGCTGAAAGGCTAAGGATGAAGTAGGTAACATGTCCTTGGGAAACCTGCAAACAGGAGGGAAGTGAAGCCTTCCTGAGGCTAGGCCCTTCCTTCCCTCTCTTCCGAGACTAAATCCAAGGTTTGAAAAAGACAACTTATTAAAACTGAGTTTTTGCTTCCAGTTTCATCCTTTCAATCCTCAGAATTGACTCCATATAGTGCCTTAGGGAAGGCAAGGAAGTCACTGCCAGAAGTGCTGTCACCAGGAATGTTAGATCTAATGCAGCTGTATCTGGTGAATATTCAACTTCCCCTTCCCATATGGCTTAGCCCCTGGTCTTGTGTAATTAGCAGCATCTGCAAGCCTAGATAAATGAAGCATTTTAGTCCTATGCACCTTTCCAAGGGCAAGAAGTCCCAGGCCTCTGCAAAAAAAACATCCTGAAGTTAGTCTTCAATTTGCATCGTACTGGGATATCTCACTAATAACCCCCTGCACATGAATTTTCTCCAAAAGAAAAAAGAAACTGGGACTCTGCTGCACTTCAGACATGTACTTCTGCCCTGTATCAGCAAGATACCTGTAACAGTTCAGCCAACTCTGTTGATGCAGATGCAACAGGTTTCCAGAGACTATTGCAAAAACATTAAGCTAAGGGAAATCCTTGAGAGCACTTGGGACTGTAGGATGCATTTACTGAAGCCATCCAACATTCGCCTGATGCTCCTGGCAAGACAACTGAGAGGGATCTGACACCTACACACAGTGCCAGCTCCAGAAAAGCAGAGCAGCTGCCAGTCTGCACAACAGGAAAACATCCCAAAAGAATGTAAAAAAACAAGGAACCACCCAGGACAGTCACTGCTGGCAACATGAAGATGATGACTTACTGATTTGAATATCTAGAACATCTACAGAATTTAAAAATGCAGCCTGCTCCCAGTGCTGGTTTACACAACTATCACTCAAGCCTGTGTTCAGGTGCTATTTAAGCTAAATGGCTCTTATATCACTCGCTTCAAGTTCTCAGCTAACCCTGGAGCCCAGCTCATCCTCTGTAAGGAGATCCGATGCACAAATAAGTCAAATAATACTTGCCACTCTCTTCAAAGAAGTATCCATTTCTTGACATCGCTGCTGGTGGAGACTCTGCAAAGACAGAAGGAAAGAGGAAATGTGAGTCAGTGCTGGATGTTTTCACCTTACTGCTAAACCTCATTGTAAGCATCCAATGTAGCAGAAAGCCGGCCCCGAAGTACACAGGCATCAGGGATTTTTCTGAATGTGGCAACTTTAACCTTTTGTTTATTGACCTCCGCATTTACCAGAATCTTATACAGTCACAACCACTGTCTGAAAAAAGTTAAACCATCTCAAGCATCCGGTGCTGAGACCACAAAACAGCAAGACTGAAGATCAGGACAAGGTCTGACACATATTAAGAAATGCTACGTACAAATACTAATAGAGGCTCCGTTTTTGAGATGATGCTTTTTAATAGAAGCCATAATGAAATCCAGGTTGTATCTTATGCTTGGACAAACTGAACCACTTTAATTCAGAAAGCAGCAACTCTTGATTTAGAGGCAAACTAAATTTCACCTCCCATTCTGCTGCTTCTAGTCATTAGGATATCCCCATACCAACACTTGGCACTTACAGATAAGCACCAGAACACTCCAATCTGCCTTTGCCAGCTTCCTGAGCTGGGGTCCAGCAGCAAACATGCACCATCTGCACCAAAAAGGTCTCATGAGGAAGTGGAAAGGGATGTCTTGCTGCCCACAAGTGAGTTTGCAAATATAGCAGCGCTAGGACCAAGTCCTCATGTTTCACTATGGAAGATCTTATTTCTTACTTCTACACTCTATCACTTCTACAATCATTACCGATAAAGCCTTACACTACCAACAAAGAGATGTTCAACCAGCACAGGAGCACACATATCTATTGCAGGCATGACAAAACCTGGTACCCAGCCCCAGTATTGTGCTTTAGTACTGGAAGTATTTGACAAGTCGTACTGTGTGGACTAACATTTCCTCGCAGGTATTTCCTTGCTGCATTATATGGATAGCCAAGAGCTCTACTTCCAGTTCTCAGCAAAGTCACCTGAGCAGTCCCTGGGAAAAGAGCTACCAGCTGCTTCTTTGCGTTTCTTCCCAGCCAAAATGCAATCAGAAGGAGGAATAGGTTTACTGTCTTTCCCCACTTCATCAGGGTAATCAAATATTACCTACGCAAGTCTGGGATGAATTTGGGCCAACAAGGAAAGAGGTTTTGCCTGCTTTATTGTTCTACAGATTAGGCTTCCTGCTTTTAGTTCGAGGTATGAGAAAGCAAGCTTCCCAAAGATCCTTTCCCTACCCTACAACTTCCTCAGCTTGCAGGTTATGGGCCTTTTCTCATGCTACACTTCCAAGCATCATAATTCACTCTGGTCCACCAGGAGACTTGGCGTGCCAAAGGATACACCCAAGGCACTAGCTCCATTCCCTAATTTCTAGCCCTATCACAGCTAGAACAGGACTAAGAGCTTACGCCAGCTCAATGCTGACACAAGTTCCTGCAGGGACAGCCTAGTGACCATTAGAAATAAAAACACAAGTGAGGGCAATTCCAGTGTCTAGTCCGAGACAGAAACAGAATGTTCCAAGTTCATCCCCGAACAATGGGTTAGAGGAACAAACGCATCGTGGCCAAGAGGCACCGATGACACGAGTCAATTGTTTCCCTCCACCTGGAAGGGAAGGAGAAGATCCATCCTGGTTGATTAGTATGTTCATGATCAAAGGAATTTTCTTTAAAGAGGCTCTTATTGTGTAATGATTGCATTTACGTATTTTAGAGAAACAAAATAGCCTAGGTAGGAGGATTACCTAAGGAATAGCAGAGGTCGACATTCCCACCCAGGGTAGCATATTAATTTCTCATGTCTATTAATTTCAGAGGAAGCCTGAAGCAACATATTCATCCCCTGCTAGGCAGCATAAGACACCCTTAGCGTTTACTCTAACCGAATCCACAACCATTCCTACACTTTAGATAATGCCCCATGGACAGAAAAAAATCAATCTTTCTTCATCAGAAATACCTTCTAATTGCAGCATTGCCTGGACTGACATTACTCCTTTCCAGGAGACTGGTCTCATCACTGCCTGGACAAGACATGAAAAGGGCAAAGTTGGGGTATCGCAGCAGGTAGCAGCATTTCATTAGGTGGCACTGTTTCCTCTGAGTCACTAATGAGCCACAGTCCCCTAGGCAACAGGCTCAGGCAATTAAGTTGGAGGTGCTGTGTTTTTTCAGATGAGTCATAAAACAGAGGTCTTAACCTTGTAATTAAAGATGCAATGGCACGTTTGGAGAGAGACACATGCACAAAAACGGGCGTTCACCCTACTATGTCCTGGCGAAATTCCAGCTTTGGTAATTTAGCTTCTCCCTGTGTAGCAGTCCCACAGCTCCAGCCAGATTCAGTCTTCAAAGGGTTGTGCTGGAGCCTTTTGAAGGGTTCTTGCATCCTCCACAGAAGGGACTGAACACATTAATATTGAGAACTGACTGCAATGTGCCCAGGAGGTAAAAGGTGAGAGATTATTTATACAACTCCAAACATGTGCACAGAAATATGGCACTAGCTCAAAGGCCAATGTATTTGTCAAAGTGTGGGTAAGAAGGGCAGAGGGGAGCAAAATCCACACAACTGAGCACAATAAAGGAGATGGATTTAGGGAGGATGGAGATATTTCCTCCTTATATCAGCCCGTGCACCCTTATACTCCCACAACAGGTTTGGCACCAGCAGGCTCATCTTATTTAAAATGATACTAGCTGTTGGCAAGGCCAACTAGACCATACCTGAGCACATGCTGAGTGTCAGACAGCAAGTCAAGCATCAGTGATCGTCATTCTTCTCCTTTCACAGAGCTCAGGGGAATTTAATACCCGAGGTCTCTGCTCCTTGGTCCAGTCTGCAGTGAAACATGACTAAGGGGCTCAAGCTGTGCAGAGCTGACAGCACGTCACAGTCCTCTTCCCCTTAGCAATACAGCTACATACACACAAGCAGCTACATTTCTTATCCCGCCTCTGCTCTTGAAACTCAAAACCCCAAAACAAGGGGCAGTTAAGATATAACAGCTATAAATGCGTTTGTTTAGCTTAGAAACTCATATCTCTGCCCATCTTCACCAAGAGATGCACAGTGCATCAGGGTTCATCCAGGGTTCCAGTGCTCCAGGGTTCATCCAGGGCCACAAAAGTGCTTTCACGAAGTATAAACCAGCCCCTGCACTAAGTTTTGCAGGTGGAGAGCTGGCCTACACTCTGCTGTAGGGGAAACCTTCATTACTGACAGGCAGGAGTTTTTCCTGGACCAATACACTCC
This sequence comes from Crypturellus undulatus, assembly GCA_013389825.1. Classification (NCBI taxonomy): domain Eukaryota; kingdom Metazoa; phylum Chordata; class Aves; order Tinamiformes; family Tinamidae; genus Crypturellus; species Crypturellus undulatus. Next base: position 12,129 of record VWPW01011325.1, on the reverse strand, counting down.
TTCAATCCATAGCAGTGTTGCATGTTCCTACCCTCTGTTCACTTTTCCCCTAAATTTAAGCAATTAAAATTCAACAAAGCCATTTCAGCAAGATACAAGATCAAGCTTCTAGAGAAGTTGGAAAGCATTAGTGCAAAACTAAGACTTTTAACACAGAATATTCCCCCCTTTCCTGTATCTTCTATTTATCAAATATCCATATCCTGGTTCTTCAGACCCTCATTGAACACCTATAAAGAAAATCAGACTCCCATTGCTTTCACTGTCCAGCAAAACTAGATGCCATCTTCCATCATCTGCCAAAACCCCGTGGAACAGCTCTTTCAAACAATTCAAGCTGTTTTCTTCATTTTATAAGAGTTAATTTACTTAGTTTCTACTGCCAGTCCACCATATTCCCTAAAGGGTATGCCTATTAAATGAGACTAAATTGGACAGCCATTAGAAGCATCAGGCCACAGTTGCTTCTTAAAAAAAAAAAAAAAAAAAATAGGAGTTTTTCACTAGACTTTTCCCATTCCTTATATTCACCAGTATCAAAGATACAGCCCACAAGTGTTGGAATAAGGAAATTCATATTTCTTTAGACTGAGGTGCATATTTGAGACAAGACATAAGTTAAGATTAAAAAATAAGCTATTATCATTCAACTTGAAGTTGTTCCAGTGACTTGAAGAGCCACCAAGGGAAAGGCATATGAATTGTATAGCACTTAACCAGCAGGATAGGCAAGTTTTTGTAGTTTAAGGAGTTTAGCCTCAAGACTAGGACAAATTCATCGTTCTATAGTAGGAAGTATTGGAGAGTGGACACGTTTCCTCATTTCTTACATTCTTACCATTTTTACATTTGCATTTAACAAAAACAGACAAAACCCTACCGTGCTGTCTTCCATTATTAAATTCCTTTGGGAGATGTGCTTCAGATCTCCTAATAACCCAGTTTAACTCTCTTGTTTTAAGGTTAGTAATAAGCTCCCTTGATCCTTGCAATATTAGCAGATTACAAATAAAAACACATTCCCTGGATACTTTGGTAACTTGATTAAAATGTTCTGCTGCTGGCATCTTCCAAGTAAACAGACCTCTACAACTTGAGCCTTACTGCAAAGCAAAATGCAGCTTTAATGAGTCTGCAGCACGGACTCTTTCACAAGTGGTCCCACAGACTTCTGCAGCCTTATCTCCTGCCAAAAAAGCTCCCCAAGTTCTGGTACTTGGTTTAGAAAAAGCCTATTTGGAGGCAATATTATTAGTAAACAGTTATCTGAAAGCAACTTTGGCATTTATAGGCTTTTAATGACAACACCTTCTGCTGTAGAGGCTGCCTGCATTCAAATACATCCAGAGTAGATATAGACAGCACCATTTCAGTTATCCCTTAAGTATTGTTTCAGGATCAGAAGCATTAGGTACCTTATTGATCTTCTATCCAGTATCTCATTTCCTGCATTACTTACTCCTTGGTAAACCTTTCCTCAGCATCGCATTCCTGGAGCTTTGGGGACCATTCTGAACCTCATCAGCACATACAATGCCTTGGAGTTATCAAAAAGGCAAATCACTTGAGCTCGAAGTGTTATCCAGTTGAGCAGATTTTTGTTATAAATTCAGCCTCCCCAGGTGCCCCTTCAGGACTAATTAACCATCTCAGCACAGCCCCAGAGGACATTTATCCGATAAGAGAGGGGGTCTTCCAAAGCACAAGAAGGTCTTTAGGTTTCAAGCAAGATTTTGGCCTTTTCAAATTGCCTTCCAGGAACTCACTGGCCAAGGCTTAAAGCATCTACCACTACCATTAAAAAATTAGGTACAGGCTTCCCTGCATAATAAGAACACTGCACCTGGCCAGGCTGGTCCCAGATCTCACTTTGGATAAATGCATGTCCTTACCCAAGCCCAAGCAAAGCTGGAGGAAGAAAGCAAAGCTACCCACACCCAGGACTCCACCAAACCTGGCATTTAATATTCAGCTGTGAATTTACTTATTTTGTTGTCCTCCTCACCATATCATGCACTAACAGTGCAGGAAAAGGGACTTGGCAGCTGTGTGCATAACCAGGGAGCTGCACCCAGGCATCGCTGCACTCGGGCGACTTGGGGCAGGGATGGAGCAGCAGGTTTTACACTCCCATACCCAAGAGCCAAGTTGCATTGCTTCCCTCTTCCAAAGTCAGCCAAAAACCAGACAGGCATAAGAAAAACCAACAGAAAGAATTATACTCCACAGGAAAACCTGCAGGAGAAGATTTCTTCTAAAATTATAGAGAATACTGACAGAAAGGAGTTTGCAAGTGAATATAGAAATCTCTATATGCAGCAAGGGCTGAATAACAGGAGCAAGAGAAAACTCCATCCTTCATTTGAGACACAGAACTGGATAGCATTAGAGGAATAGGAAATGAGCCCAGCTGACAGCTAATCAGAGTCTGCTGACCACATTAACCTGCTGATCAGGTCTAAAGGTATTGATATCATGGGATTTTTCTCAGGTAACATTGCTCATGTTTATGACACAATCATTTATAATAGTGGGTGCTCTAGACAGAACCAAAGAGGAAGGTTTCCTGGCAGAGGCATTTGCTGCAAGTTATTTAAAACTGTTGAAGTCAGCAAGAACTAGTGGACAGCATCATTTGAAAACCTTCCTGTTTTGCCTTAAGGTATAGGCAGAAATGACAAGTTGCACGAGTAACTTAAGGAGCTGACCCATTCCCATGGCACTGCATACATCAACCAGAAAGCTCTGGTGAAAAACACATCTGTCAGACTGGCACAAAAATAAAAGACACCTTCATGCTGCCATTCTGGGCAATAATGATTCAAGTGCTAAACAAAGGCTTGAAATTTTACCCACTTTTCCTACATCTAGGACACAAGAAAAAACAAAGCACAACTCGTGTTTTCAGAAGTGATCACCTTAATTCAAGGAAGTGTAAGAGGAGTAAGTTATTGTTGTTAATACTGCTTGGGAAAGCTCCAGGACACAAAAGCTCCAGGTAAATACCGTGCACAGGGCCAGCTCCAGTGTAAACCTCAACCCAGAAGCACTTTATTCTGATAAAATTAGAAAAATCATGTTATAGAATGAGCTCAGAGCAGGGGGAAGAACTTTGATAACCTGTCAAAGGGCAATATCAGCACTACCACCTTCCAGGGAGGTTTATCATCAGGGGAGAAAGCCAAGATCAACAAGAGGCCTCATCTTCATAGCAATATCATCCCCTTATTCCCTCCCCTGTCCCAAACCACCCTGCATGGGTCTTCAATGAATACACAAACATCTAAGCAGAGGCTGACAGGGCTAAAATCTTCTTTCCCAAGACACTTTCCTCCTTCCCTTGCCTGTTATTCAATCCATGGCCACAGCCGCAGGGAAGGGTGAAGCAGAGCCCTGCAGACAACCTGCTTGCTGTGCCCCAGCAGAGCTCTGCCTTCTCCAGCCCAATTAAGTATCCATGGGGCCTCTCCATCGTAGCTGGAGAATGAGTTGCTCCTAATGCTTTCCATAACCTTGATTTATTAAAATCACCACTGTGACAGCCTAAGAATTTACTTGAAGGGGAATTCCAAGGAAAGGTGGACTCCTTCTGCCTACATTGCCCTTGTGCACCACTTTCACACCACATTTTTCTTCAGGGGTTGTTATTCTTGTGAAGCCAACAAGTCTTTGTAAAGCACTGCCAGTGCTGAAGGACAACCCTAATGCACCACGGCCAGTTACTCTCAGGTACCTATGCACACACAGCATGTCCCAGGGTTTAAAGCAGGGGTTGGTACAGTTGCAGCCATTGGCATGACCTCAGAGCACTGATTTTTTTTTTGTGAAACCATACGTGGGCTGTTACCTCTATGTGCAAAGAGCTAAAGCATCCTCAAAAATCAGCTCCTGAGATTTGTGAGGTAGCTGAAACGGCCACAACCAGGCAAGATTTAAAGATGCTACAAACTCCTCCACCTCAGTAAGCTTTTAGAAGATAAAACATTGGCCACAGCTGGCATCAAGAAGGAAAATGCTTTTAAGCAGCTCAATCCAGCAGCAAATTACTATAAAGAGACTCAGATTTACAGGGGCACCCAGCTTGGCTCTCCTGATGCAGAGGAGTGCTAGCGACAGTGGCTAATCCACCAGCAGTGCTTGCAGCAGGAACATGTGTCTTAGTCAAAGGTCTTTAATCTCAAATCCTCTTCTCTCAAGAGACACATGTGGATGCGTTTCACTCCCAAATGGTTCCTAAAGGCCCTTCACCCAATCTTTGCCTCCCAAAGGATTTAATATCTCCAGAGCTCCCAATTCTGGGCCACAGTCTGCCTTAATTCCAAAAGGCTTTGGAACTCCTGGGATGTGTCCCATTTCTGTGCGTGTTTAAGAACAGTTCTAACCATCTGACACTCCAAGGCTACCCCAAAATGCACCAGAGCTTGAGGCAAACTTTGCTCCATGGATCTAGCTAAACGGTATTCTTGACCAAAGCACAACTGTCCTGGGATGCTAGTCCAGATCCAAGCCCTGCTGACTAGGAAAAAAATGCATCTTTAATCTCTACTGAGCTGTGAGGCTGTGAAGTAACAGCCCAGGGATTATATGTAAGGAGCTGGATACTCCTCAGACCCAGAGATGGGGATAAGGAAACCTTCAATCATGCCATGGTCACTCTGATGAACAAAAAAATCCCAGCCAGCCACCAGAAAAACTCATTTTCACAGTAGCCAGCAGCGAGGAGAGTGAGAACATCATATTGGATACGGATAGAGCAGGAAGCTTCCTCCTGCCTGCTCACTCCAGGCAAACACACACCCACGCACGAGCGCAGGCACCAGACACGGCTGCTGCAGAGCGTTTGCCTTAGAGCACTGAACACCTCCTCCTCCGGAGCACCCAACACCCAGGAAAACCCTTTGCTACAAGGCAACCAGTTGCAGCAGCAGCAACTGCCACCCCAGACCTCCAAAAGGAGCATTGCAGGCAGAAGATGGGCATCAGGGCATTTATTTAAGTGGTAGCCCCAGGCTGCCTGGGTTGACTCATCCCAAATTAGCCCACCAGAGCAATTAACATGCAAGGCTGCCTCCCAGAGGTGACTTGGAAAAGGAAGGAGCCAGGGAAGGAATTCTTGTGCAGATACTTTGCTAACACTTCACACTCCCCCTCCTAAGCTCCATCTCTTGGAGAGTCTCTATCCATGTCACACCAGGTCCCCAAGTGTCAAAAGGGACAGAGGTCCTCAGTGCTTGACACAACTGCAACTATCCAGAGCAAGACTGCATGGGATTTATGCAGGACAGCAGCCTCTTAGAGCATCAGGAATAGCAGGGCAGCCAGGGAAGAGCAACACTTTGGGATTGGGGCAATTTGCATTTTTCAGATCAAAGGGGGAGGTTTAATTTTGCTGAACCTGCTTAAAAAAGTGATTTGAGACTTGCAAGTATCACGTGTGCAAGTGCTACATGGAGAGGAGGGAAAGCAAATACCGCCAGAGATCCCACAAGCTGGCAAAGACCCAAGGACAGAGCAGTCAAGGCCTTTCAGGAGACTTTCCCTGAAACATTTAAATAATTTAGAAAGCATTAACTCTTCCTGACAGCTTTGCAGCCAGCTATTTTACTTGCAGGGCCCTATCAAAAAAAGCACATGGCTTAATTAGAAAAGACATTTGACCAGCTTCAAGTCATTGTGAGAATTCAACAACTTCCAAAAGGTGCTTTGGATATTTCCTTTTTGTTATAAGGCTTCCCTCATACAGACCAGGCTTCCAGAGGCCGCCACCTGCCACTTATCTGCATTACTGCTCTGCAAGACATACAAAAATGATTAAAAGTCTATCAACATTTCACTTGCTCAGGGCTACTCAGATAAGGAAGCTGTTTCCCTGGAACAGCTCAGCTAAGTAGTATTAAAAAAAAAAAAGTTGCAAGGTGCAGAATAGTCCATACAGCTCCCTTGTTTGGGTCAAAGATGCTCCTTTCCACCAGCAGCACCAAAATTGTTTCACACTTGGTCATTCCGCCAGGGTACCCAAATCATGGGGTTTGCAACATCCAATTCTTTACTCTGTCTTACTACCACAAAGGATGAAAATAGCTGTTCAGGCATCAGCTGCAGCTGGCCAAGTTTTGCAGCTAAGTTGATTCTGCAACCCTGCCCATCACCACCCAAAAAGCACCTAAGCAGACCAAGAGGGCAGCTTTAATTTGTACAAAATCAGAACTTAGATCAAAAAACAGTTCTATACTCAAAATACTGAAAGGTACACAAGTGTAGCAGCTGACTCAGTCACCTGATCACCAAAAAGTTGCATGTTTGCAGTTGCTGCTCCAGATAGCACAAAAATAAGTGAAAAACATCTCTCCCTGCCATTAAAAGTGAACAGTCCCAGTACACAAACAGCAGCCCAGTTGCCCTTTACTGGTTGAACCCTCCCCATAAAAAATGGGATTTTGGGATCAAGACAGGTATGGAAATAACCAAAACCTCGATAACCCCATACAGGTCCTATACTGAGGAGCCACAAAACAGCAGCAGCAACATGGATGGGAGGATGACCAGGGAACGAGCAAGCAGCACCAAAACCTGCTTTTGCTGTCCATCATTAGCCCAAAAATAAAGAAATACCCGGGTCCAGCTGGTGAAATAATTGCAGGCTGACAGGACGTGGTGGAGTGTTATTCATGAGAACGTTGTTTACAGTTCATCTACATGGCTCCCATGGCTACAGCGACGGGGACGATGCTCGCTGGTGTTTTGGACCCATCGTGCAGATGCATTTTTATTTTCACCGAGCGCTTTGCCCACGTGAAGCATCAGTATGTAAAGCCTGACAGGCTGTTAGGATGCTTCAGCATGCAGAGAGAAATAAATAAACTCCACACTCATCTCCCCATGCATTTCCTGAAACTAAGAAAAAATAAATAATTCTGGAAGACGGTGCTCTTGGATCCAGGCTAAATGAACCAAAGATACCCTCCATCCCTAACCACAGCAGCACAGAGACAGGCACAAGCATCAGATAGCATCGCCAAGCAGCAAAGCCTATCGAAATCACACCAAGTACTGCCTTACTTTAGTGAATTAAAGGGCTGAGAGCTGGTTTCCTAGCTCTCCTTTGCAACCACATCATCCAGCACCAGCAGCACTTCAGTATTTTCCTTCTTTAGACCACAACTTACCTGCACTACTTCTTTAATAGAGATGCTGCTCAAGTGCAAACAGCCTCAGAGGTCCCTTCCTTGGTGCTCCCTTCCCCAAGGCGACGGCTCGCTCCCGGGAGCCACGCGCTCAGGTGGCCGCCGAGGCAGCGGCTCGTGGTTTTCCAGCAGCTCCAATATTAATCCATCCAGGGCATCTTTCTGCCTCACTTCCAATTGGCGCCTGGCGAATGGGTGGAGTGAGAGGGTGACCCATGAGAGCCCAGAGGTGCCCGGCCGATTCGGCTACCCCAGAGCCGCCTTCGCACCGGGGCAGCGCGGATGCTGCCGGCCGGGGCTCCCCATCCCAGCCGGGATGGGATCCGGGCTCCTGCAGCCACCGAGAGCTTTGCCTCTCGGAGCTATTTGCCTCCAGTAAGGAGGGAGAGAAAAAAAATAAATAAAATAAACACAGTTAAAGTGACCCTGTGCTGCTCCGCAAACCCCTTCTGCTGGTGCCGTGCAAGCTCGGGTGCCTCCTTAAAGCTTCGCAGCAGCTGAAAGTGAGAAGATACTGGACATTACGGACAGAAGTACAGCAAAAAAAAGAGGATGAAGACACAGGAAAAGAAAAAGGCTGCGGAGAGGTAGATAGAGCAAGTCTTAAAGACGCAGCTGCTGTATCCTGCGCGCCGGCTGCGCTCGAGTGCCCTGCGCGCTGCCCGAGCGCGGCGGCAACGCAACGGTTAATGCAGAAACTCGGAGGCGAGCGCGGAGCCTGCACGAGAGACAGGGCAGCGGCTGCGGAGCCGGCGAGCCGCAGGAAACAGAGCTCGGGAGACCTCACCTCATCCAAGCAGACTTGTTTCCCAAGCCTGCGCGCCCAGCGAGCCGCTCGCCAGCTCCTAAAAACCTTCAGGGAGGGAGATGCCACATCCTCTCCCTGCTTCGCCCTGTCCCCCCCTGCCTCGCGATTTACTGCTTCACTTTCCTTATAATTCAGGATTTTCATAACAATAACCCAAGTCTCCCCAGCTGGGTGTTTAAAGCCTGGAGGAATGGTCTGTGCTGGCAAAGGAAACAAAAAAATACAAAAACCAAACAAAACGCCATGCACCAAAACACTCCCAAACTCCCCAAAGGAGCATTCAATCAGCCTCAAAAAAAAGGGCTAGAGACCCAAATAAGTAAATATTTAATTGCCCAAATGCTGGAGTGATTGGGTCACTTCCATCTCCAGGAGCCTTGCAGTAACTGGGACAATTATGATGTCCCAGGAAGAAATCCCAAGGGACTAAGCTGACCAGGAGGCAGCCCAAGTTCTCCATGGCAAAGCCAGTGCTGTAGAAAAGCTGCAGCTTCTAGGAGGCAGATTTGGTCGGAGCCACATACGCTCTAAGCCCCTGCCAGGGCACTGTTTCCGCTGCACAAAACCACGAGAACTGCATGTTTTTAAACATCTCGTATGCATCTTCTGTGCCGAGACTGCTCATCCCCTCCTGTTGGTGACACCCGACCAGCTTCTCCAGATAGGACCTGTCATGGTCAGGATGCTCTTACTGTATCAAGGAAGTTTGCTAGAGTTATGGAATACCCAGGGTTGAAAAGGACTAGAGTTGGTCTGGCTTCAATGTTCGCAGCAGCAAGACCTCATCTTTAGGAGGCCAACAGCTCCTCAAAGAAGCTTCACAGATAGCAAGAGATTCCTCAGCATCAGCACTCAAAGCAGGGCTTGACTCCAAACAGCAGAATTTACCAAGTTGAGCATCTTCACCACAGTATAATGCATGAAATTCATTTCTGAACCAAACAAACATCTAGGTTAACTGCTGCAGCTAGACCAAAGATCATAATAAAGGGTCTTCCACCCTTCCACCACCCAACCTTGATGCTGTTAGACATTTAAACAACATCAACCTCAAAGCACCACAGTGTTATAGGTGAGCTGAGCCCACCTAGACTTCAGCAGGTGGTTTAGGCATCCAACACCACCAAATCCCTCTTGGCAAGCAAAGTCTTACAGAGCAAGAGCCCAGCTACAATATTTATCTATTTCTGCTCTTGGTTTGCTTTCTCCAGGCAGCCCATAGCTGCTCTTGGGAACAGGATGCTATTTCCCAAGCAAGTGCCAAGAGGAGAGGTCCCAAACAGAGAGCATCAACCCAACCACCCAACACCACAGCCAACCTCAAGGCAATGCCCAAGCATCACACTGGGGACATCCCCATATCCCGCACCACCTTCCCAAGCCCTTTTCCACGCACCATCCGCGGACCCGCTCCACCTGGTCACCAAGCGCTGGGGCCACGGGGCCAAGCTCTGCGCGGCATCGGCGCTGGCCCCGAACTGGCCGTAGGGCGAGCGGAGGAACGTGAGTCGCGGGTAGCAGAACGGCGCCGGCTCCATGAGCACAGAGAAGAGAGGAGAACCCGGCACGAAGCACAACGCGGCCCCCTTCGCCTGCTCCAGGGACATGCAGGCTCGGAGCTGGCTCGCCACACGGCTCCTTCCCAGGGATTCGAGGGAGAAATCCCTTTGGAAACCCCGTGCCGGCTGCAGCAGCCCAGTTGAGCGCACTGGGACGGCTGCGTCTCCAGCCCGTATTTAAGTGCGCCTCGCTCCGAGAGCAGAGATGCAGCACAGGAAGAGACAAATTCCAGCCCTGCGTCGGGCTGATAAGCCAGGTTTATAATATTCAAGAAGTATTGGCATTACTACAACTCCTCCTCCTCCCCGCTGAATATCTCCAGCAGTAGCTTGTTGTGCACAATAAGCAAAAAAAGCCCAATCCCTTTAAAAAAAAACCCTGTTCCGGTGGGAACAGCCAACGCGTTGAATAAAACAAACACACGCGTGTTAAACCCTGGGGACGCAATTAGGCTCCGAGCAGAGGGAAGAGGCTTTGAACGACTGGAGCAGGAGACATTCAATGGGAAAAGGAGGGCTGGGAAGGAGCCTGGTGCCTGGCTCCGTGTCCCCATCGGGGTGCCTTTGGCATGGGGACAACGCAGAGGGGCAGCCCCCTGCTCCACATGGTAGCAGGGCCTGTCCTGACACCAAATACCAAAGTCCACCCTGAAGAGCTTTTCTCTCTGCTGCTCCATAGGGTCACCCTTGCGCTTCTTGCATGGGCCAGAGGCCACCCAAGCAGGCACCAGGAATCACTACCAGCCCCAAGAGCATCCAACAAAGCATCCAGCTCCTCAAAACCAGAGCTCCAGGCAGAGCCCACATGAGAAGACTCTTTCCTAACACAAAATGGGTGTTAGGTCGCTCCTGCTGGTGACCAAGGTTAGGTTTTGGGGCAGTTTCTACAAGTAACACAGTTTGCTACTCCTTTTAGTGCCCTACTAAATGCACAGCTCAAGGAGGACACAAGAGCTTGCAGAGACCATTCTCCACTGATGCAACAGCAGGACTGAGCCGGCTGTCACACCGAAGCCCTTAGCAGTGCTTCTTGTCTTCTCTTAATGCCAGGGAGATCCTGAGTTAAATCTACAGAGGGAATCAAGTGACAGTTCAGTACTTTGATATCACAGCGAGTGCCAACAGATGCAGGAGCCTGCAGTACCCTGCTTTAGGGCCAGCACATCAAAATCACAACAGCTTTAATGGGAGCTTACACAGGATCATGTTTAGAAATCCATGTGGCATTTGGAAAAAAGGTCTCCAGCTGCACCAGATCCCACCGTGGAGTCCTGAAGCTGCTGCTCTGCAGGCTTCAGGGTGACAAAACACTGCTTGTCCCCAAACTAGTGTCAACTCAGGAAGCAAAGAGCCCCTGCGCTCAATTTAAAGCTAAAATGTGGTACATCTATGGGACTCTGTGCCACAGCCCACAGCACCCTACCTGCACCTCTTCCAGCAGCAGACACAGAGGTGGTTTGGATTTAAAATAAAGCTGGTATCCAGTGGTGCCCTTGGCAGGGATTTGCCTATTTAGAGAGTGGATGACAGCTTCACGATGACGAGCCATTAAAGTGACCCAGACAGCTGGGTGCTCCCAGAAAAACCCCACACAAGGGAATGGGGCCTTTCAAGAAGTGGTTTTGCACTAGGAAGGGCCTTGGTAGCTTAAGTACCATCCTGAGCAGCACACAGAAAAGTTTGGAAGCCCTGTTGATGACCAAAGAACCACCAAAAAACAGAGGATTGCAGTAATTCCCTCAAAAGGTTTTCCCCTCTAAATAATATGATTTAGGACATGTCTTTACACATAAACCATGCATGTGGAATATCACTGCAGCTCTGCAAGTGCAGCATTTGCCATACAGGGTGCAACAAGCAAATATAGTAGTATCAGGCTAAAAACTAAGGCAAACTTTGCAAAAGGGAGCTTGGCAAGCTCCTTGCAAGGAATATTAGTCTTTTTCCCCTGCCCCAAGACAACATAGAAAGCTTCTGTTTTCTGCATCCCTTGGCTTTTGAAGCCAAGGCATCTCTGTTTTCACATTCACTCAACAAACTGAAGCTCTAACGACTATTTACAGCCTCAAATTGATTTACTACAGCTTTACTCAAAGTCAAGGCACCGGGAGTTTACAGCCTGGTATCTCACACCACTGGGGGAGCCAAGCGAACGCTGTGCTCCAAAGCCAAACCCGTATTTCTGGCCACGCTCATTTCAACAAGCTCAAGTGCTCCCATTGCCAGGGAGTGACACACGAGACAGAGAGGAGCTTCCTCTGCGGTGCATAATTTAACCAAGTGGCAACTGCCTAAAAGCCACAGACATTTCCAAACAAGAGGGCTCTGGCTGAGCTGCCTTGGCCAATGTGGTGCTGCTGTAGGAGGGAAGCGAGGACACGGCTCAGGGTTGTGGCATTTGGTGGCAGCGACCAAGGAGGTTCCCCTCACCTCTATAAAACCTTACATCACCAGCTCCTCCATGCAAGAAAAGAATAAAATAAAATACAACCACCAGCTACGATGCCAACCCTGAGGAACCCAGGTGAGAAAATGCTGCAGGTTTTGCTGGGTCAAGCATCTTCTCATGTTTGAGCTC
>VWPW01011320.1:0-14404 GCA_013389825.1 Crypturellus undulatus | reverse complement strand
ATCACTTTCTGGGGCCTCTCTGCAAGGCCGTGTTGGTGTCAGCACCTCTGCTCGTGGCAACGTCCCAGCTCTCGCAGGGAATGCAGACCCTGGGCAGGCTGTGCGGTGCCTGCGGGAGCAGGAGGATCCGCTGCTTCTTCCCAGCCATGTGCACGTGGATATTCATGCATCAAGGAGCTGGATGTGGACAGCGAGCGGCTTCTGCTTGTGCAGGACCATGTGATGAGTCTGCGGTGCCACCTCCGCGTTCCCCGTTACTGCCGCAAACAGCCCGTCCTGCTGCAGGTTGTCCAGCACCGTCCTCATCCCCACAGCAGTGTCAGAGCCCGCTAGGACAATCCCAGGTTATTGGCAACCCCAGTGTAAGGAAATACGGCCCCAGCAAGGACGGTGTGAGGAGCAGCTGCCGCCTCGGAAGCGCTAAGAAATGTGAAATAACCGCCCCAAAGGAAAAGCCTGAGACAAGGATGCGTGTACCCGTGTTTTGTTGGGCTTTGGAAGGTCAGCGTTTTGTCAATACGGCAATTTCGCTCAATCTAATTAGATATTTTTGCATATTCATAGATGACTTGCCTAAAAAGTACAGCCAGCCCAGGAGACTGCTGAGAAAACAAGAGCTGAGTGAGAAGCACAAGCGTGGAATTACAGTTTCTTCAGTTTGCGTTTGCTATGATGTAAAAACTGGTATAACTTGCAGAACACGAGTGATTGGTGTCAAGAGCAGCAGAATTAAGACCGTGAGCTGCCTTGGAGGGGTAAGGGCTCGACGGGAAGGACGTGGGCCCCGAGGGGACGCCGAGCGGGAGCGCTGGTTGTGCCATGGCTAGAGCCCTGCGCCGCTGTACCCGGCACAGGACGTGCCGTCACCCTGGCCTCACCTGGCCCCTTTTTTTCCCAAAAACCACGTGTTTCTGCTGCATGTGCAGAGGCAGGTGCCTGTGCTGGCACCGCAAGCCCTGAGGCCGCTCCAGAGCAGAGACCCGCGCAGGCGATTCCATCCTTGCGTTCGTGAGAAAAAGAGCAGCAGCGGTTGTAATTCTGAGCAATGAACTGGAGGAGATCTTTGCAGGCCAGCTTTCTAGTGCGCAGAGAAATTTATCAAATGCTGCCTTCTATTTAGAGAAAATTTTAATTTGTCCTCCTTAATGGTATGTGTATTTGACAAGTGACCCAGATTTTGATTAATGAATTGAGTATTATGGATCTTGTTTCTTGCTGGAAGCTACTGGGTTATTTTTGTTTTCCTCTTTAATTCTGAAAATGGGTTATCCATTATGTGGATATATAGATTGTGAAATAGCAAGCCTGTGAGTCGGTGGGGGTGGAGCTGGAGGAATTTTCTATGCATGTGGTTTTTATTTATTTTATTTTATTTATTTTATTTTATTTTATTTTATTTTATTTTATTTTATTTTATTTTATTTTATTTTAATTTTGCCTGCCGTTCACTGGGCGCAGCAGGAGCGAGATGATGCCCACACGGCCCGTGGCCCCACAGGGACGTGGGGTCCCATCCACGGGGCTGTTGCTGAGCGAGCCCTGACGCAGCACACAGCAGTGCAGGGCACCCTGCGTTTGGCTGCTCTATTTTTGCTTCCCTTTCCTCCTGTTTTATAAATAATGCAGCACCCAAATAGCGGTGATCTGACCCGTTTTCCCACCGGCCGCGGCAGCAGCGAGCAGTGGATCACACCGCGCACCCGGCAGCAAATCTGGTGTCCGGGTGAGCAGGCGGGGGGACTCCCAGGCTGCCCACCTAGCGGAGCGGCAGCATCCACAGATCCCTGGGGAATCCCTGAGGATTCGGGAGGCGGTTGCCGCTGTGCGGGGCTGCTCCCCGGCCCTGCCTTCTCCGTGTTACATCACTCCCGTCTCGTGCGCTGCGTTCAGCCTCTGTAATACAACCATCCTCTGTAATACAACCATTCGAAGTCTGATTTTGAGAGAACCTTCACCCCTGTGCTCCAGGGGCAGAGGCAAGATTGCAAATATAATTAGTTGCAAGGCGTAAGCACAAGGTGATTAGGAGCAACGTCTTTGTCTTTGCAGCAAGCCCCGGTGCTGTGAGCCTCCCCTTCGGAGGGCGGGAGATGTAGTTGTCTCGGCTCTTGCGTTTGGGTGTTTTCTTTGTGCGCGTGCCCAGGCCATGCTGTGTGTGCTCGTATGGGCTGCACGCAGCGCACGAGGACCTGGGCAGCGTCACGGTGCCGCCAGGGCCCCCAGCACCGCCTGGCTCAGGGGACAGCGGCTCAGATCTTCCCAGCCTGTTTCTTCCTGCGCTGCTTTTCAGGTCGGAAAGTAGGACAGGAGGAGCTCTCCGAGGCTCCGCCGGGGGGTATTCCGAGCAGCGGGACACTGGGACAGCTTTCCTACCTGCGCTTCAATGGGAATCGGAGCCGCTCACGCTGGGAAGCGGCTCCTCCGAGCTGCTCTCTGCGCCCTGCGGGAAGGGGGCTGGAAAAACTGCTCTGGGAGCACGAGCAGCACATAGTGCTTGGAGCCAGGGTGATCCTCTGGGCTTCTTCTTAACTGGGAGGCTCAGGAGATGCCCGCAAACCAGGGTGTGCGGCGGCGCGGAGCTGTCTCCCCGCGCACGTGCACTGCTGGTGTCTGTGCTGTGTTTCCTATCCAATTCCCTCGGCATCGTGCTCCCTTGCTCTCCTCGGCAGCCGGCGCTGACAGGCGGCACAGGCTGCAGGGCAGCACCGCCCTTCCCTGGAAAAGCGGAATAAGAAGGTGGGTTATGGGAAGGAACGTGAATCCGGAGGCGTTTGACTTGTCGGTCCTCCAGGGCTTTGGGCTGGGAGCTGACTCCTGGAACTTGCATGGATAAAGCTTATACAGAACTATTAATAATTAAACATACTAAATAGATTTTTTTTTTTAAGTTTTAGCATTTTTTTAGTTATAGACTTTGGAAATACTTGGCTGGAAGATAAATACTTGCAGCTTGGCTAAAGTCCCCAGCAGTTCCCTGCATTTCCTAATCCTCAGACACCTGTAGTTGTTTCTAGGCTCCTTCTTCAGAGTCCTGGGTCCTGCAGGGACCAGACGCACCGAGCAGCTCCAAGTGCAGTGGTGCGGGGTGCCCGCCCTGTGCGGTTTGGGGTGGATCCTGCTCATTTTGGGGCACTTCAGCTCACTTGGGATAGTAGCGGTTAGGCTGCGGGTAAATCCCTTGGAACCGTGGTGGCAGCGGTGCTCGTCCTCCCTTTCCCCTGCGAACAGAGCCAGGCAGAACCCATCTCGGGCGCTGCAGCGGGTTCAGTGGTGGCCGTGGGCCAGGACCAGCCCATGTGTGACCTTGGCTATGGATGCAGTGAATCCCAAGGAGGCAGAGCAGGGGGGATCCCGGGAGCAGCGATCCGGGTGCCGGGATGCTCGTGGTGCGTCCAGGCACCGCGGGAGCCCATTCCCTCCCAGCTTAGGGGCTCTGCATGAGAGCGCTTTCTGCAGCCTTGTTTTGCAGGCACAAAAAAAAAATCATGGCCTTGAAGCTTGCTAGGTAGCAAAATCCCAGTCTTGTTCAAACAGATTTTAACTGTAATGGAAATGAGCAAATAAATTGCCATTTTTATGCATTTTGCTTTTTATTACTGCTAAAGGCTACACTGAATATTTCTAGTGTGATGATACCTGTGCGCTGTGGGCACCGCTGACCTCAGGTCTATATAGATAATAATAGCTGTTATAAAACTCCAAACACACTTTATAGTCCCAATATTGTATTAATCTAGCAGGAACATTTCAAATTTCACAGTATTAACAGTGCTTGGTCTAAACAAGTTCTTTAACCGTAAATATTTTAGTAACTCAGTCCAGCCTGAAGCTGAAGATGAGGAGGTGTCAGGGATGAGTTTCTGCAGCAGATCTTTCACTTTGTCCCTACAGAAGATCTTTAACCTTGTCCGGGCCAGCTCCTGCTGGGGGCCGGAGGGGACGCTGTCCCTCTTGGGCACTGGGTGCCCTCCCTGCTCCACCAACTGGACCCAAACCTGGTGGTTCTACCTCATTTTCCAGCTCCTGAGCACCCTGCTGCCTTCTGAGGCGCTTCAGGTCTGCGAATTTTTTAGATGCTCTAAAAATTTCGCCCCAAGAACATTCTCGCCACTATAAAGGGGAGAGAGGAGACACATGGCAGGGAAGGGAGATGTTTCAAAGCAGAGGCAGAACAGTGTGCAAAATAACCCGGCGTTCTTCAAAGGCTCCCCATCTCTGTGGAGAGTTACTGTAGGCACTAACCTCTTGCAGCGCAGATATTTGCTTTCATATTTTCTTTAATTAAAAAGCTAAGCTGAGAGGATTACATATCTTAAACCATTCAGCTGGAGTATTAAGTCATGCTATTAAAAAAGCAGACGTCAGTCAGAGCGGAGGAATCCAGCGGGGGAAGGAGAAATGTCAGTGATGTTTATAAAGGTATTTACATGGCCTGGAAAACGAAGGGCTCTGATGGAGGACCCTCGCGGTGTTTCCTTGCTGGAGGTGTCGGGGTTTCCTGAGACCTTCTGGAAAGCTGTAAAAGATTCACTCGGGAATGAGGCCTTGCATCCTGCGTGTCTATGGAGCTCCCTTTGCTTTTCAGAATCAGCAGCAGCGGATACGGAGATGGAGCGACTGATGCATTTTGAAGCCCCAGGGTCGTGGTGCTGGCTTGGAGTGAAACGTGGGCTTTGTAGATCAACAGGTTTCTGTGTGTGTTGGAATATAACGTTTTGGAAAAGAAAATCTGAAATCTCCATATTTCCTGTTAATTGGTAAATTTGCCATGGTTTTGCCCGGCGATAGCTGCCATCCCCGCAGCACCCGGCCCTCCGGGTCAGTGGGACCAGCAGCAACGCGGCTGGGCCAATCTTCCTGATGGGATATTGGGCAAAATTCCTCCACTTTGGGGATTTCTTTGTATTTATTAAGTTAAAGTCAATTCCCAAGGCAGCAGAGCTGGGATAAAGGTCTGCAGGAAGCAGGTAGGGATGTTCAGACCACCAGAGAGCTTTGACCCTTCTGTGAATTTTTTTATCCTGTTTTATTTTTAATTATACATTTATTTGCATCCCCTTTTCTCCTTGGCCACAGATCGTGCCCAAAGCAGCATGTTGGGTGCTCAGACCCTTTTGTTGTTTTCTTTCCTACTGCTTTGTCTCTTAAGGAGACTTTTTCCACCTGGCAACACAGATATCTGATTGACTTGGCAGCTGTCAGCGCACGGGCTCACCGGCGTGGATGCCCATTGCATAACTCTGGGCCTCTTATGTAAACTTCCCAACGGAGAAATTTTGCAGTGCAGGAAAATGCTGGTGCTGCAGCCCGGACACCAGAACGTCTCTGGGCAAAACCCTGCTTTGTCACAAGGGTTTGCTGCCAGCTGAGGTCTGTGTGCTGTTAATTCCCTGGATGATCTTCGGAATTTTATCTCTCTCTATATACACACACACATATGCTGCGTTAAGGTAGTTTAAAGATAAAAAATTAGCATAAACTGATGAACTGTGTTTGGCTTCAGGCAAACAGAGCTGGGAAAATATTTATAACAACTAAGCATTGCAAATAGCATTATTATAAACAAAATTACCAGCCTTTTTGTGTGTCAAAACAAACATATTGGCTTTCTAATAAGGTGTAAGCGCGGAATGCTGCCGGTGCCCATATGCGTGAGCACGGGGTTCGCCGCGCACACGGGCTGCTACTCGCAGCTCCCTTCTGCACCCGCTGCAGGTTGTTGTCGTCACCGCGTTGCAGGGAGGGCCACGGGGTCGGTGCTGCACGCGGTGCCTCTCCCCCACGGCCCCCCTGCTCCGAAGGCCCTTCCTGAGTTCGTGTTTTGATTTGGAAAGAGCTTGGTGAGAAAATCCAAGGTCTGGGCAGTTCAGGGCAGGATCCCGGCAGATAAGTTGTCTGTTTTCAGGCTTCGAGAGCAGAGGCTCAGACTGATTAATTCCATGGGAAAATTTGAAATTTTAAAACAAACAAGCAAAAACTTATAGAGGGAGGTAAAAAAGTTAAAGCACTTGAAGTACAAAGGGTTAAATCCTTTATTTTCCTTCTCTGTAGATGATCAAGGTTTTAATGAGTATCTCAGTATCTGTGTTTTGAAGAAGAAAACTTAACCGAGGGGCCGGCGGGCTGACCCTGTGCTGCCGTGAAACTCCTGTTTCTACCCCTATAAGGCTATGGGGAAGGTGGTGGACGGCAAAGCTACAGGCTGTCTTTTACCATAAAATATGTGTTTTTTCCCTTGTGCCTGCTCTTAGCTTCTTCCTGCTGTGGAAGGACCATTATTGCAATAGGAAAGCATGTTGGCCATCAAAATTAGCTATGTACCAAGCTTGGCCTATTTCAGGCATTGATTTATCTGTCTTTTGGCCCAGATCTGGGGCAGTTTTGCAGCTGTCTTTCACACCAAGGTTGTGTGCTGACTTTTTAAAAAATATGACAAAAAATGAGCAAAAAAAGAAACCTGGGGAAAGGAAACCTGTACAGGAGGGTGAGCGGCTGCTGCGGCACTAGCTGGCCGCAGCCCTGAGCGGTGGTGTCACCCGGGTGTCAGGTCCTTGGCGCCGTGAGACCTTCCTAATGTCACCTTAGACTTCGACATTTCAGAAGTAATTGGACTAGCAACCGCGATGCGAGAACTAACCCTTTTGAGGCCCCCTTTTCCTGCTGCTGTTCCTGACAGCGGCACCGGGAGTCTGCACAGAGCCGGCTTTCCTGTAGCTACTCCTCTCTACCAATTAAACTTGAATTTTAACACCTCATCCTTTTGCAGTGGTTGCTGCTCTCGCATCCCTCTTGTCTCCGCTTGCAGGGGCGATCTGGCTTGTGCGCTGCTCCTGTGGATCAAACCTTCCACTTGTCATGATATGTCACTTGTGAGCGCCTCTATGCGACACCCAGGAGGACTTCCCGCGTTTGCTGAACGGTTGTTCAAACCTCTTGTCTCCACCAGCAACCGAACAGCAGCCAGCAGGAGGGCGGCTGGTGACATTCTGGGTGGAAAAGAGCCGTTTTCTGCAAACGTGGTGAGGGAGAAGGGGCGAGCGCTGCCCAGAGCCCCAGGAGACTGGCAGCCTCCTGCTCCCTGCGTGAAGGACTCTCAAATAGAGACTTTTCAGGTCTATGTTGTTCCCTGAAGCTAGTGATAATCTGGCGTTCCCTTTTTCCTGCACTATTCACATTGGCCTTTCCACTCCTTGCACCCAGGATCACCCCATGGCTTTTACACCCTGATGCCTGGTGACATCCCCACCCTGCTAGAGCACCCAGGATGCAGCTCCGAAATGCAATTGCTTCTTGGAGAAGCCGTGCAGAGCGGGGCTGACGGGGGCCGGGGGAAGCGTTTCGCTCAGATTTATTGTGCAGCTAAATCTCCGTATGAAAAGGCTGGTGTCTGATAGGGGCTGCTTTCGGCGGAACACCAGCAGATTGCAGGTCAGGAGACAACGCACCCAGCTGCTGCTCCGTTAAGTCGTCCTTTCCCACTGTTCCTGTGCTTGGTTTCCAGCTCCAGTATTACGTGCCATCTTTCCGAGCCCCTCTGGCCTGAAATAGCTCAACTATTTACCCTTAACCCGGCTGTGCCTGGTATCCCTGTGCGGGGCTGAAGTCGGGACTTGCTGGACTGGTCTGTGCTGCGGAAGGGACCTCTGGATCCCCGCAAGGGGACGGCGGATGCTGCAGCAGGGGCAGGAGGGCAGGGATGTGCCCCGGGGCCAGCACCGCGCGGGGTTGGTGTCACAGGAGGGTCTCGGTGCTCTCCAGCACGCGAGAGGTGCCCGCGCAATCTGTATGTTTGTAAAGGGGAATAGCCAGGCTCGGTGCGGCACTGCGTGCCGACATCTGCTGCTCCATAACCAGCCCGTGCTATGGAATAATAAATGCACCGTGCTGCAGACCCGCCAGGAGGAAGGCGCAGTACCCCATAATATATATGTGATTTATTATACATGATAAATATAAATGAGTACATATATTTATAAATATATAATTTATGTAGTTTCCAGTCTGGAGCCTGCTGCAGTAACTCTGTTAGCTGGAAGTTGGAGATTTCTGCCTTGCCTTGGCCAGTTGCCTCCTGGAGGAAGGGTGGTCTTGGTCCTGCTCCCTCGCTGGATGACTCATGTTGACCAACCCTGTATGTCCAGAACTGCACCAATAAGAAAAAGCAGTTAGAATCACTGCAGAAAAATAAAAACAGGTTTTGGTGTTTTCTGAACAATACTAGCTATGTGTTTGCTTGGGAAATGCTTATAGAAATGTGAAAGACCTGGCTAATTATAGTTGATTTAAAGCATTCTTGCTTGATAATCAACACAGCACAGCCAAGCTAGGAAGGTAGAAATGCCCTTCACATCACACAGTACTTGGACAAAAAGACAGGTACTTAGAGTGTATGAAATGGATGCTGTTTTATTTCAGTTTTGGAATTGAGACTTGGTGCTGAATAGGAAAAGCATGAATCATTCCTGATGGATTCATCATCGCCGTTTGTGTTCCAAATACTCACTTCTCCCCTGCAGCTACCTCGGGTTGCCTGAAGACTGTTCATGCGACAAAGGCTTTAAATGCCACATTTTGGGAGAGCTATTTGTTTTGTTATTTTAAATACAGTCTGCAGTGGCCTTACTTTTCTACGCAGGTACATTGGAAACGGGAAATTCTGTCCCTGATTATACAGATCGCTCAGATTTGATAATAAAAGTTGATTGTCTCATCACAGCAGCAGGGAGTAGTGCCCAGGTGGGAGTCTCTCAGCATGTGCCATTCGGGCGCATTGCAACCCACCAGGAGGGGTTTTCGCTGAGCATTACTGAGCAAACACAAGGCAGAGCTGGCAGTTGCATCCTCAATTTCTGCCTCTCCTCTTAAATCAATAATGTTATTGACCAGACTTGACAAATTTACATTCCTTATTTTGTCTGTCGTCAGCACAATGAACCTGGAGACAGTGATTTATGCGGGCCCTAGTGAACCACGCCACGAACACGAACATCCAGAGCAGCCACCTCATGTACGTGCTGCTGCTCTCCCTCTGCTTGGCTTGGCCTGTTTTAGGGTTGTTAAGGCTTTTTTTATGCAGCACCACTTAAATGGTGTTTTTAAAGGATGTTTCTTAAATAACATTACTGATGAGGGTAGGGCAATGGCATCATCTTTCCAGGGACAGTTAGTTTCCAGTTTAATCTCTCTTGGAATTGATGGGAGTGTGTCCCATGTCTGAGCACGGAGTAGTGTAAGGACAGACCAACAGACTTGGCCTGAGCACCTCGGCAGATGGAAAGCAGGATATATGCTATTGAATCTGACAGATGTTGAAGGAAGCCTGGAAATGGAATAAGTGGTACGCTGGAATATCACTAAGCTGAGAGGAATTGCCAGGCCGCCCTTTGGGATGCTGCTGAACTCAATTTATGGCGGAATTAACTTAAAGGCCCCCAGAATGGGACTTCACAGGGTTTTGACAGTGCAGGTCCTGCAGGGCTGGTTAGCACGGCTGTCGGATGGACCCTGCAGCTGCAGGGTAGGAAACACCCTGTGCGCTTAACCGATAGCAAAGCAGCGAAGGACACAGAGAAACTGGTACTGCCTGATTAGCACAATACCCCCTCTTAATATTCTTTTTTTATGGTTTCAGAAGCACAGATTATTAAACCTGTATTTCAACAAACTATTTCAGATGTGCAGTACGTTTGTTCTAGGATGTAGGCAAAGTTCTGGAAGCTTCAGGAAAGTAGCAAAAATTGAGCAAAACCAGTGACCTTTTACACTTGTGTGACATTCCCGCCCAGCCCGAATGCTTCCAACCCGGCCGTGAATAAGGGCTGGTTCTGGTCCGGTTGTGCCCCCTCCTCTGATATTGGAGGAGAACCCGTGCGGCCCCGAACGGGTCTGTTTGGTAAGTGCAGGGGCGGAGGACACGACTGGGGGTGCAGAAACCCCTCCACGTTTCACCCATCCAGCTGAGGGGTCTCTGGGCCTGGCCCTGCTTTGCCAGCTGTTTCTTGCCATTTATTACTGTCCTTTTAAAATATATGCCCTGAAATTCAGATGTGTATATAATGGGGATGATATACAGTTGTACTTCAGCCTGAATGTGAGCCATCTGTCAAAAACAAAAGCTAAATTCTGTGTAATAAAAGCCACAAAATGATTGATATTTCACATTAAAGAGAGAGCTGAAAAAAGCAATTTTGTTTATGGGTAAACCTGTGTCTGGCACATTTTTCATGTCATATAAAGATGGAAATCTCACCTTATGGCTATAGATTACAGCTATATTTTAGTCTTTATAATTGTGGACAAATATGCATGTGCTTCTACGTAACAAGTGGTAATTCCCTGTGTACTGTTGATAACAGGTCCATCTGAACACGTCTCTCCTCGTTGCCTCCCAGAGGTGCAGTATTTCTCCTTTGCTGCCCTTAGCCTAGCTGCTGAAGCGCGTTCTTGGAGGGGGTTGATTGTTACGTGCAGGTTTTTGGCACTTTCAGCTTATTTCAAAGCAGATGCGAGTCCCCGAGGAGGACAGAGGTCTGGAGGGGTGAGCGGGCTGCGGAAGGGATGCGCAGGCAGGTCCCGTGTCCTCACCTTGTATCTGAGCATGGGCAGTCTTGGGGAAAGAGCTCTGAGTGCTTCTGACCTGTGCAAAACCTTTGATTATTGACCGCTGTGTTGTGTAAACCAGTTTACTTGAACCAGAGGCTGCTGTGGGGCTGGGGCTGCGACTTGCTCCTGGGTCAGGGAGCCTGGCCCAGGCTCCCGTCTGGGTTAAACACGCCGGGGCTTGGCAGCTCTTGCTGTTTGTCGCAGTGCAGGGCAGACCTGTGCGTGTTCGTGCACCTCTTCTGAAGGAGAGGAGGGTTTTGGACCTACAGTTGGTATATGCAACCTACAGTTGCATATACCAACTGCTTGGGTAGCTCTTGCTGGGCGATGGGATGGAGGCACCAGCTGGGCTCTGCCCCAGGCTGGGGACATCCAAAAGCCATTCAAGTCCCATTATGTGTAGCATAAAGTTAGCATATTCATCTGACAACCGAGAAGGGAGATATTATCCTTTCTGCCCCAGGTAATGTGTGCAGTCCCCGTACATTCAATCGCGCATGTGAGACGCGGCAGCACCGCAGCTGCCGCCCGGGAGTCCTGCAGGACTAGACGGAGCTGGAACATCTTGTTCCCCCGACAGCTTGGTTCGAGTTCATTAGTTTTTGCCTTCCGAGAGGATAATCGCCGGGGAGCCGTTGGAGAGGGAGCCAAACGCTTGTGTTCCTGCTCCGCACCGCGACGCGCTCGCAGAGGGAGCTGGGCAAGCGCTCAGCACCGCGGGAAACCGCAGCGTGTGCATGGGCATGAGGGGGGTCTTAGTAGAGTGCTTATTCTTTGAGTAATAACAGACACGTTTAATGAAAAATACCTAGATTGAGCGATGCGCGTTCCCTTCTTGCCCCTGCTCCCAGATGCCTTCTAATGGAGCTAAAGCCATCAGCTGGGGGACAGGGGACAGAGCAGGAGATGCTGGGGCACCGATGAGTGACATTCAACAGCTCTGGGCTGAAATGGTCCGGGGTTGGCCGGGATGAGCCCCAAGGGTCCTTTCCCACCAACCCTACAGCGGCCCTTGCTTTAAACACGCTGCTTGCTGCTCCATATCACCATCTGGAGAGAGCTCTTACTCGCATTGATTTGTTTTCAGAAATTGGCCAGCAAATGCTATTATACAGAGTCATGTAAAATACCAAGATATTTCTGCTATGAATAAAGCAGAAAATTAGGAGTCAAAAGAGCTTTTCAGGTATTGAAAACAGCATTAATACTACATAATGGGGAATTATGTAGTAAGTAATGTAAGAATGGACATAAAGTTCAGAAGCTGGATAAGAAGTATGAAAACAAAAATAGGCTAATTTTGGCTTGCTCCAAGTAGCGAGGTGTAGATTTTAAGCGTGTGGATTCTCCTCAGTTAAGCAGTCTGAGGTACTTTTTGATGATGTCATAAGTGTAAAAGTCCAGAATCCACATTTGGTCTGGAAAATGACTGGTTTTCAGAAAGGAAGAGGCCCAGGGACAAAATAGAAATGCAAAGTTGTGTCTGAATCTGCACAGCGACTGAATCAGCACCTGGGTTTGAGTTAGATGTTGCTGGACTATTTCAATTCTGCCTGTGTGCAAACCAATCCTGGAAAAGAGGTTTCTTTTCATGGTCAGTGCCGGTACCTCTGTGTACAAGAGCCGCACTTGACTTTGTTTCCATCCTCAGTTTTCAGTGCAGACCAGGTTCGCACATCAGGCCATCAGCAACTCCCTATTTTCAAAGTAGTTTTTTTGTTTGTGGCTGGTGTATGACCACGAGAAATTTCTGGTTGCATCTACTTTTGTTGGGTTTGTTATCAAATACACTCACTTTTGTGAACCATCTCAATGGAATTCAAGCCTTCTGTCTTTTACAGCAGTGCGGTGAACCCAAACCAAAAGCTGAGCAGGTGAACAGCTTTATGCACGCAAAATCTCCAAGTCTTTGGCACTTGGACTGTGGGTTTATATCTGAGCAACGTAGCAGTGTGAAAGTGTAATGTATTTTAAGCAGGATACTCCTGTCTGAAGTGGTATTAGACAAAAGCTGCATCGTAGCTGGTTTCTCTTCGACCTTCACCTGCTCCGTGTCGCCTCGCTCCTCTTGCTGCTGCACAAGTTCTCAGCAAACCCGTGTGCGGGAGAGCTGTTGTGGTGAAGTGGAGGTGCTGATCTGAGCTGGGCTAAGAGCTTGTCGGGAGAAGGAGCCTCTTCCCAACACAAAATGGGAGTTTGCAGGAGGGAAAAGGCGACAAGGCCGTTGCCGTGCTGTGTTGAGGGCTCCGATGTGCACGTGCCCTGGGTCTGCACCGCTGCGCGGGCAGGAGGGATGCCCGTGCCCCGGCAGGGTATCCAGGACTGTTCTCAGAATGAAGTTTTTCCCAAGCTGGAGCTCCCCTGCTATTTCCTCTGCCGCTGAGGTTTTGGGGGTTTTTTGGACCTTGTTCTAGCACATCCCATTCCCCCATGGGAGCGTGTATCTGATGCTCTGGAATGGAGGATGTTGTACCTGGAGGCCACACCAGCAATAGGGAGTTTTTTCCCCTCAGGAATAGTGTTTCCTGAGCTGAGGGAAAACAGGGTTTTACCTGGGCGGTCGAACATGCAGCAGCGATGGGGCTATGTCAGAACTGCAGCGTTTGCTTTGACAGCCGTGCCCGAGCGTGCGAGGAAGAGCAGCCGTTTGCTCAGAGCGCTCCAGCAGCAGCTCCGTGAGAGCCCTCCGTGAAAAAGCACTGTCCACCCCGTGTCCCCGTAACTGGAGGTGGTGACGCTGCCCGTCTCTGCAGCTTCAGGAAAGATGTGCCTGCTCCCCGGCACCTGAGTTAGAAGCCTTAGGTCAGCAACTTGCTGGTTTTATTAAAGTAATTTCAGCTTGGAGCTGGAGAACAGCAAGCTTAACAGGTTCCATTGGGTTGAAAAATGGAAAATAGACGCAATGGGGAGGGGTGCTGTAGGCAGAGGTGTTTAACGTTAATGTTTTATTTCGGTAATAATTTCTCATTGCTGGTGAAGAGGTGGAAGGAGGTCAAGAGGAGGTGGTTGTGCTGTGGCTCGCAGGGGATGGCCATGGGCTCGACGTGAGCTCCCTGCCTGCCCAGCTGGGCCTGAGGGGCTCCAGGAAAGATGCTCAACCGACTGCTGGCCTCGTGCACAAATATCCTTCTGAAATGGGAAGGCGAATAGCTGCGGAGCGAGGATCTCATCTGGGGCCATGAGGTCTGTTTTGGTGGCCGTCCCGTGCATCCCTGGGCAGTTCGGTCTCGCTCTGTCTCTTTTCTCCATCTGTGGGACTGCCCCGTCTCCAGCAGAGGAAGCAGGGACGCTCTGAGGATGGGGAGCTCAGGCTGTGCCGAGGACGTGGACCTAGACCCTTCAGATCGGAGAAGTGCTGCTCTTGCTGGAGGCTGCAGCGTGTTCGTTGTGTTTTCCTGACTCATATTAGATATCGCCGAGTTGGGACCCTGTTTCTCGTGGCTTTTGGCAGGTTCCTGGTGCGTGGGAAGCCCTGCTGCGCGTTTCTGCGCTTCCTGCCTCCCCCAGATCAGGCCCTGTGCTCACGGGACGGTCTGTTATGAAACACGCGGCTCTCGACACCGAGCGGATACTGGAGAGCGACGAAGCCAGCTGCAAAGGGCCGTGTGAGCGGGGGGCGCGGGGGGATGCGGGTATCCCCTGCAGCCGTGTCCCCTGCAGCCGTGTCCCCTGCAGCGGGACCTGCACGAGGAGGAAGGTGCAGCCTGTGCTCTGGCCAGGGTCACGCCGGCCGGCCCGGCTGGAGCTGCACTCGCTGCCCCACGGCGTGAGCGCGGCCCCATGAACCTCAAATAACTTCTGC
>VWPW01011319.1:0-24708 GCA_013389825.1 Crypturellus undulatus | reverse complement strand
CCTCGGGTGAATCTCAACTGTCAAACAACCTTTTGGGCAATCTCCNCGGGTGAATCTCAACTGTCAAACAACCTTTTGGGCAATCTCCACCAATTCGGTCCTGGTTTTTCCTGCAAATCCATCCTGTTTCTGTATCTTTCTCCTGATATCCGAGGTTGATTATGACACAAAGGCCAAATTGATAGCTTTTTGGTTTGCAGGGTCCTCTGGATCAATAGGGGTGTAAATTCTATATGCCTCCAATAAGCGTTCCAGGAACGCAGTTGGAGATTCAGAGGGACCTTGTTTAATTTCTGCTACTTTTGACAAGCCTGTAGGTTTTCGTGCCGCCCTTTGAAGCCCTTGTAGCAGATATTGGCAGTACAATTCAGTGGACCCTCGTCCATCCACCACATGACAGTCCCACTCCGGTCGTTGGAGGGGCACATGTTCATCTTGAATGTTTCTACGACCATACTCGGTCAAATCCTCTATTACAGGTATTGATTCTCTAGCTCCCCATAAAAATCTCTCCCTTTCTTCTACTGTAAATAATGCATGGAGGAGCTGCTGACAATCATCCCACCCTGGCTGGTAATTATACATAAATTTGAGAAGGGATATCATGCTCCCAGGGTCTTGCGAAAAGGGAGGGTTCTGCTGCTTCCAATTATACAGGTCCGTGGTGGAGAAGGGTACATACATGTATGCACTCCCGCTTCCTCCAGGGACCCGTCTGAGTGGTAGCATTGGTACGAGGAGCGGGGGGCCAGTGCAGTCTGGGGACATGGCTGCCCCAGTGCTTTGCGGGCCATAAACCTGCCCTGCTCTCGTATGAGATGGTCCTGAGCCGGGATCCCATGTTCATCTGGCGCCACAGGGGGACTTTGTGGCTCTCAGGGGCTATAAAGTGGTAAAATTGGATCCTCTGGCAGCTCTTGCAGGACAGGTAATTTAGGCGCTGATAGAGTGAGGGGGCTCATTTTGTCCCATTTCTGTTGCTAAAATTTTGCACTCGTTTCCACATTTCACTATGCACCTCTGTAACCAAATGGGGGGGTCCTTTAAAATGTCATTCCATGGAAAGAACACTTTTTGAACTATTTCAGGGTTGAAGGACCCCTCAGGGGGCCATCCGACGACGAAAGTGGGCCATTCCACACTGCAAAATAATTTTAATTTATCAGATTTTATACTGAAACCATAATTTAAAAGGACCCATTTCCTAAATTTTGGAAAATTAGACAGAAAACAATTCACAGGTCCTTCGGGAATGGAACTCGACTGTCCCATTCCGTCCGGATTCAAGGAACAAATAAAACAAACAAAGCACATCAGACAAAAACAAAGGGACACAAAAAGACACAAAGAACACGAACCACGAAAAACCTGTTCCCAACACAGATAAAAACCCTAAACCTGTCCCAACAAAAATCTAAACCTGTACCCAAGGCAACGCAGTGGCGTCCCAGTGCATGCTGGTGGCAAGGAGTTATTGTCTCGTCAGACCTCCCACAGTCCACCACCAAATCAGGGCAGCCCTTACCCTTATGGATCATATGATCCCTTACCTCGAGGTTACAAGATCCAGGGACCTGGAACGTTGTCAGGTAGTGTTCCCCCTGGAAGCGTTCCCCTGGCAAAATGAGTTGGGCGGCCCTTCCCAGCCAGGGAGGGCCTGGTGATCACGGGATCCTGGATGAGCCCCCAAAATGTTAGTCCGTAATCCCAGTAATCACCCACATGCTCAACCTGGTGGTTTAAAAGCAAGCTTTATTAGCTGGCCGACGGCGGACCTCTTACAGTTGGGCCTGAGATCCGCGCCATCTGAGCAGAGGTTCATATTTTTATAGATGACTGCAACTTTCCTCATTAAACGTTATTTATGACTACCATTATTTATGACTAATCCTCCCTTCACAATTCTGTTTGGCAAGTTCGGAATCTTATCTTATCCTGTTAGTTCTTGTCCTTGACTGCAGCAAGCTATATTTACAGAAGCAGATGGCAAGGTTAACTGTAGATCACATAGCCTATGCTTTATACTTCTTTAGTGTGCAAGCTTTTTACAGAAGCAGAAAGCACGCTACCCTGTTAACCCTCTATAGGCCTTACAGGATCAGTGTCTTGCTGACTGTGTATATGTTGTTTGGTTTAACTTTGCCATTAATGTAATTTATGTTAGTGAATTTCAGTTAACTTTCATGTAAGTAGTATGCCGTTAAAACTCTTCTTTTTTTAAGGAGTGTGGTGTTTCAAACCCCAGAAAATAAGAATTTGTACTTGTGTGCAGCTTATCACATTTTTATATTTTTCTTTTACATAGGTTATAAGGACAACCTATGCTTTATAATAGAAACTTCTCACGTTGTCCTGTAGTCTTTAGCAAGAAATCTTGTTTCGAGTTGTAATACATTGTGTTAGAATACTATACTATCATGAAAACTGACTCATTAAGCCATAATTATTCTTTCTGAAGCAACATTTTTTTTTCTGAATACATTAAATTCTTTGGCTAGTATTGCATGGCGTTTTGTACTTATTCTCCACTCTTTTATGCTTATCACCACATTGGAGCAAGTTCCTTCTTCAAATTGTTTTGCAGCAGTTCCCAAATATATGTACTTGGTCAGTTCCTTATAGACAAGCTGAGTGTTTATACTACTATTTAAAACTAAAGTAAGTCTATTGTTACTGTTAAATTCAATCATTCATATCATCGTTCAGACTTTTGACTTTAGTCTTCCTGACTCTTTGTATGTGTGTGTGTGTGCCCTTCCTGCTTTTGCTAAGCAGTCCCAGACTGCTCAGGATAACCCTTCTTATATTACCATTTTTTTGTAGTGTTGTCTTCAATAAAACTAGACTTACCTTTATTGGAATACTACTTTGAAATATTAGGAAGCCTTTCAAAAAGCTAAACTAAATATGTGTGGGTTAAAAACATACAAACAAAAAGCAATAAACCAATGTTTTTATCCCCCAATGTATTATCTCAATTCTGTATCCTGTTGTAACATATATTGATGTTTAGTGTTCAGATGAATTTGTGTCCCATATAGATCTACTTATATAATTTAACAAAAGTATGCAATTTAAACGATTCCTTTTTTTTTTTCAAGTTGTTCTGTGGGAGTCAGCCTAAGGTCAGTAACAAAGAATATCTCCTCAGCAGTTGAGGGGCTGAGCAGGAGAGGCGGGGAGCTGCGGCCACATGGCCAGCCCATGATCAAGAAGCTCATTGGACGGCCTCGCGCGTGATCAGCACGTGATCATCTGGTTGATTGGTTGGTTGGGTTGCTGGGCTTCGCGTGCTGCCCTGGCAGGGTGGGGCTGCTCCGAGCTCGGAAGCTATATAAGTGTCATCTAAATAAACATTTTTGGTTACACCACACCGAGGACCGTGTACTTCATATGCTGCAAATGGCGCCCCACTTTGGGGAGGGATAAAGATTGAGGAGGCTCATGAAGCCCGAACCAAGCAGCGTGGCCCGTCTGAACCAGGAATGGAGCAGGAAGAACTCCAGGGTGCACCCATTGCCTAATTAGAGGTGAGCGGCTTGGGAACTATGGGAGGCAGAATATCTCAAGAT
Source organism: Crypturellus undulatus (assembly GCA_013389825.1). Lineage (NCBI taxonomy): Eukaryota > Metazoa > Chordata > Aves > Tinamiformes > Tinamidae > Crypturellus > Crypturellus undulatus. The sequence continues at coordinate 21,136 of VWPW01011319.1, read as the reverse complement.
CAGAAAGGCAGCCTGGACAAGCTGCAGTGCATAGTGCACAAACAAAACTGGCAGGTTTCCAGGAAGGATTTAGTCACTCTACTAGAGTGGATTTGGGAGAAGATACTTACCTTCCCGAAGGAAGGCACACTCCAACGCGAGATGTGGGAAGATATCGGAAAGTGCCTTAAGGAGGCGATGGGGGATGGTGATACAGCCGCGGTAAAACACGTGACCACCTGGTGGCAGATCATGGACCATGTACTTCATATGCTGCATTGTTCATTCATGCTATTTTAGTATGGAAAATAACTGTAGATATAAAGCAGCAGTATATTAGCTAAATATTTGTTTTAATTCTCTTTTACAGAGTGGGGGAAAAAAGGAAAAGGGAACTCAGAATCTTACCAGTGCAGGTGATCTTCTCTGCTACCAGATTCAAAGCAAAAAACATGCAAACTTTCTTCAGGGTTTTGCAAAAAATGTATGTTTGTTGTACAGCTGCTCAACTATGCATTTTTGAAGAGAAATTAACAATTACTAGTTTGACTAACATTCTGAATAACTGATTAGTTGTACTTTCTCCTGAAGAAAAAATAGAAAGCTAGTATTCCAGCAGAACTCAAACTTTAATTGTAATGCCATAGTTTTTCATCATTCAATAAAACTTACTCTTCCATTTGTAAGTTTCAATTCTTGCTTTCCTAATTAAGAAGACCTCATTTAATGACTATCAGGATACAAATGCATCAGCATGCAAATGGTGAAAGTTTCACTGAACCAAAAAAAAAATGTGGCAGCTTACGCAAAGCCATTTCCCTGTGGTTGAGTTTGTATCTGTAGTTAACAGTCATTATTTCCTCTCTTTACATAGGACATCTGTATCCTTTTATCTCCATTGGGAATATGTGTGAGTTTCTACATGAAGATGCAGAAGCTAGCATGTGCAGCTACCATGTAAAAAGCTTTCCTTTCAGCTCTGAAAAGTAGCTTGTATCTTGCTTCACAACATGCTCAGTAATAAAACAGTTCATCTTGTGCTAAAAGACAAAGTTCAAAACTTTGTAATTTTTCTCCCTGCCTGAACTGTCAGCAGATGTGAGATAGCTATGAAAATTCAGAATTGTTTGTGCAACATTGAATGTACTATTAAATCTTGGGATCTTGCCTATATTGGGATAGCTGTTAGAGTGGAGTACTACAGAGTACAAATAATAGCTGATTGACATAAAACAGATTAGAAAATTGCTGTAGCTACTTGGGCAGTCAGCAGAGAACACAGAAGTTAGAAGGAAAGAACTAGGGAAGGGAATGCAATGAAACAGTGAGCAATTTGCAAAACTAAGTGTGTATATATATGAAGATGGAAATTGGGAGGCAGAAGAGGAAAGCAGGAATAAGGTCTTTATCAATTCGTGGTATCAAAGTCTCAATACCATGAATCTGCAAAACTTATGGTTATCAGTAGCCTTTAAAAATTAATAACATGGAGGTGCTAACAGTGGAATAAGACTTCTTTTTAAGAAATCAGGCCTTGTAACTAATAATCCAGATTTTAATTTCATACTACTGAAGTTTTACTGTAGCTTCACTGATTTATTTGTTGGAGGTGGAAACAGGTGTGTGTTGTGTGTGTGTGTGTGTGTGTGTGTGTCCGAATAGCTCTTTGAAGTTCACTTCTAAATACCACTACTTGGGACTGATAACATTTTTCAATATTGGTGTACCTGTGACCAAATAGGAACTACAGCATTATGTCCTAATAGACAAAGCACTACTAGATGGATCCAAGTAATCTGTCTTGTTGATAGTCTGATTCAAATTAAAAACTCTGATTCTTTTTGGGGGGTGTGTGTGGGGGGTCATCATCTGGTGATCTGTATGGATTATTTTTCCAAACAAGACCAAGACTTTTTTTTTTTGTTAATCAAATCAGTGGTGCCTATAATTTTAAGATGTAACATTTGAAACATTAGGAAGCCTTTCAAAAAGCTAAACCAAATGTGGGTGGGTTAAAAACAAACACTCTATATTGCTTCAGATGTATGGAAGTCAAAAAGAACTAACTTGTGTTTTTTCTAACATAAATGAAAATTTTGTATATTGCTTGTTGATTAGCAGCAGAACAAATTCTATTAAAAGGAGAAATAAAAGATAAAAGTTATGTATTACTCTTGGGAGGGCACTATTTTTCCATATCTTGTTGCTTTTACATTTGTAATAACTGCATGTTCATAAAGATAAAAAGCTTTTCTTCATAGTTGTTGCAGCATGTTTCAGAGGAGAGAGACTCCCAGTATGCTTTCTCCTGAAAATTCAACAATCCATTTGCTATTACTTTCCCATAATCTGAGTGATTTTTAGATTGTGGGTACATATAACTTACTAATAGCCAGCTTTGTCACTTTTGGAGATACATACTGTAAAGCAGAGTAGTATTCTAGTAGCTTTAAAATAAGCTGTAAATTATATATGTAGTGACATATACAGAAAGACTCATCAAAGAAAGATTGTGCCTTAAAAAGGAGAAAAAATTATCAGCACCTGAGAACCAAAGGTGAGATGACAGAAAGCCAGAACAGAGGGAAGAAAGAAAATGATTTTATTTTGAGCAGGAAGAGTTTATACTGTATGGGTATTGTACTGCTTTAAAGTAGGTAGTTAAAATGGTAGCACAGATCCTAATTTCAGCATGGGAAACTTGTAATACTAATGAATTTTGGGAAAAGAATCTGAAGTGAGGAGAAATGAAGTATCTTTGCTCAAAGGCAAGAGAAGCTGCACAAAGTAGAGGTTAGGGAAAGAAAGTGCCCATTAGAAAGACTAAAACAGTGGTACACAGTGGAGCTGCAGGAAAAAAAAATGCAGAGGTGGACAGGACTAAATATAACTACAAAACTCTAGATACCAGAAGAGAGCACAGTCAATCAAAACAACAAAAAGTAGGGTTAGGGCTACACCATAGAGTCTAATTGAAAACTGCCTGTTTCCTGCTCAGTATAATAAAATTGATTTTTTTTTCCTACATTTTGAGTGATTCCGGCTTAGAACTAGCACTCATAAATCAGAAGCTCAAGACCCAGTTCATGTGTAATGCTACTTTTATGAAGTTCTTTAATGTCTTCTAGAGAGTAAAACTGAATCCCACTCAAGGTAAGACAGCTCCGTTTCATTTATTGGTATTACTGATGAGCTGACAAGGATGTCACTTCTTTGGTTCAGATTGTTATAAACGAATAAGCGGACAAATCACCTGGGCCAATCGATTTGTCAATATGCTTTATTGTAAATAGCAATGTAAATAGCAAGCAAGCAGTGCTGGGTGGCCAGGCGCAGCACTGGGCGGCCGGGGAGTCTCCGCTCCACCAACGGCGCGCAATTTGCAATCCACGAGAGCCCCTTTTATCCCCTCTCAGTTCCTCATTTCGTTGTCTTGCTGAGTCATTCGCCAGTCTCCTTTCTGCGCATGTCCTTCCTTGTTGTTAGGGGGTCTTCCAAGCCCTTTGGTGGTCTTCTTGGGGTCTTCCAGGCCCTCTGGTGGTCCTTTTGGTTGAAGGCTGCTCTTCTTCCTTGGTAAACTTTTCACCTTTCTGCTAGCGAGCATGCGCCCTTCAAACTTCTTTTTTTTCGACTGTTTTGCAACCGCTTTGTGGTATAGCCTGTGGTCTCTGCCGCCACCTCGACGGCCGTTTTTGGCAAAATAACCATCAAAATAGCAACAGAGAGCACCAGCTCATCACAAGCTCCCGGTCCTCCTGTCCTTTTTTTATTCAAGGCTCACATTCTTGCTTACATTAGCGGTTATTTTGCACATTATTGCTTACCACACTATTTTAGCGAATAATTTTGCAACATTCTGTCCCTCTCTGTTCACGGATTACATCCTTGCTCACTACAAGATCTAGCAAAGAATTATGCTCATTTGCTATATTAAAGGCAGAGCATTGTTCAGAAAGAAGTAACTTGTAAACTTGTAACAAAATTTGGGTCTACTTCAGTGAAGCCAGGATTATTAGATTGACTAATTAGATTAGACTTCCTTTATCAAACACTACTTAGTTATCTCTGGATTTTTAGAAAGGAGCAGGCAAAACTTGGAATCCCCTTCAGCCAGTTTTAAAACCTATTAACAGCTTTTAAATTAGTTTGGTAGAAATGTTTTAGATGGCTGGAGCCTGCCATGCTGTATTACACTCCACTGATTTAACATCAACTGAACCAATTTAAATAGGGTTCCTGAGGCATTTTCCCTGTAGTGGACCAAGCTGGCAAATCATCTGATGAGGCAGGATAATGTGGCAAAAGGTAATTTTGGGATAATTTAAAGTATAAAGAGGAAAGAGCATTTGCCTCTAGCATTCAAAGCCATCCATGCATTTCATAATAAAAAATGGCTAGGAAGCTGGCACTAAAAATCCCTGGTGTTTAGGGCCTAACTTGGTGATATGGGGTTACTTATTTGGTACTCAATTTTATTACTGATTTAACTTTTATTTGGTCCAGGTTTCATTACAGTTGTGTATTTCTACTTTTAAAATAATAAATTATTGTTTTTGAGATATTCAGTTTACCTTTAAATTGATGCTAAATAACTTAAAAGCCAAAGGCAGTTCATGATCTTCCTCTAGGTTCAGAAGCTGTATAGAGCCAGTATTCTCCCTCCTTTATCAGACAAAATCCTTACAATTCGCAATGCGTCTTTATTTCCTACAAAACCACCATACATTGCAGTGCACGTAACGCCTCTCCCACACTGACCACTGTAGTTGGTACTAGTACAGCGCACAGCCTACCGAGCCTGCGCAGACCAGGTACCGCCTACTCCGCCCCTGGCGCGGCTAACCCGCGCATGCGCGCAACGGGGAAAGCATATAAAACTGCCACCTGGGAAAACAGCTCTCTTTTTAGTAACTTCCCTGAGGAGGCACGTCATCAGCGCGCGCTGCGACCAAGCTGGGTAGTTTCCGTTTAGCGTTACGGGAGTGAGTATTGCAGAGGTGTGAGATCGTGGTGCGTAGGGCCTGTTTGTATCTGTACAGTCTGAGCTAACTAGCTAGGCCGTCCGGCCGCCTGCCAGTCAGCCATGTCGGAGAGCGTAGGGAGCTCTGCCGGGGACTGTAGTCCCTCGGACTTCCCCGCCCAGGGCTCCTCTGAGCCGCGAATTATCAAAGTCATGGTAAAGACCCCGAAGGAGAAAGCGGAGTTCGCAGTGTCCGAGACTAGCAGCATTCGGCAGGTGAGGAGGCTGCGGCGGCGGGCGGGCAGTGGGCGGGGCCCTGCCGACCTTGGAGGGGCGGACCCCGCTGGCGGCTGTGCGCCCGACTGCAGTTCCCGCCTCTCGCGCTGCAGGGCGAGGGCTCTGCCCGGTGACAAAGCAGCTCCTGACGAAGTGAACCGATCTTGGGCGAACAGCAGGGCTAGTTCCAGCCCCGCAGAGGGTCGCTGCCATCCGAGGCCAGCGGTAGGCGGTGAAGAAATCCTCTGCGTTTTTTTCCTTCACGCCTTCTCTCCTCCCTGTTGTGATGCTGCGAGTGGGGTTGGGAGATGGATGAAGCTTGTTTTCTAAGCTGTCTTGTCAAGCTGAAGCAGTTTGGCAGCAGACTCGATGGCTGACTATTGCGACTATGGAAAACATGTTTTTCTGCACAGCAGTGTTACAGTGCCAGTAACTCTCTTGATCTAAAACTGGTCTTATAAAGAGTGAGTAGACTATGGTGAGTGATGTCTTAATTTTTGAGGAGACATGTTTTTAGTTTGTGTTTGTAAACCTTGTAGTACCTATAAAGTGCATTTTCTGCTGCTCTTTGATGTGCTGCTTATTGATGTGGTAGTTAACATCATGGCTATTGTTGGAGAACTCCGAGTTGTCAGGGTCTTTCTTCTGCGTTCTTATGAAAGTCAGTGTCCTGCAATTGCCTTTAGCTCAACAGAAACAGTGACACCTACAGAATCAACACCTATTTCCTGCAATGCCTTTTACTTGGAGGCTTTCCATGCAAATATTGATCAGGACTTTGTTTTGATTAGGTAGCTACAAATCATAAAAAATGACAAAATATAAGGTAGATGCCTATAAAGTCAGAGGCTCCTGCTTATAGAGGTTATAGAGTTCAGTATGCTAAAATATTCCAGAAGGTAAAGTTTTCTGAAGGAGTCTTAGAGCATACTTTGTTTTCCATAAGATTTATTAATAATTTATAGTTAGTAACTGCAAACCCTCATGAAAAACAGGTTACACATGAAAGAATGCAACTGGTGTCTAGATAAAGTACTTGAAATTGTTAATTATTGATGAACCAAAAGATGAACCATGTTGTTTTTCAGAGGAGAATATCTCAGCCAGTGTGCTGGTACTTTTTATATCAGACTTGCTCTGCCTGGTTGCTGTGAAGAAACAAAATTCTGGTATTTCTTTCAAGCTTTTACCCTTGGAGCAGTTCAAAGGTTCTTCCTTGCTGTGCTGCCGTGCCCCCCCCCCCCATAATTTTTTAAATGTGAGGAATAATTTCTTCTGTTGTGTCTCAGACTAGCTTTTCTCACTTTTGGGGGCTGTTTTTAATTTTCCTAACTGAAAGCATTCATAATGTAGAGACTGAAGGTGAGCCCTAAACCAGTGGGGTTTTCCTTGTCTGTTATGTATTATAAGTAATAAGTCATTGCAAGATTAATATTTGGGATTCCTGTATGGAATGCAAATTCACTAGGATGTTTGGAATGGGATTCCTTTAAAATTAAGTTGACCATAATACTTTAATACTGTTAAATATGGTGAACTTCTGGAAGGCTTCCTAAGTGCCCAAGATCCTTCCAAAATTATTTTGTCTACTGAGTGATCATGTTGAATAAATTTATCTGATTTATCTTGATCAAGTTATTTCTTAAGGTTTTTTTTTCTCAGATATTTCTTATTTTACATCTTATGAAATTTTTGCTTTCTAGGTGATTGTTTTTCTACAGAACCATGAATCTTGGTCTTAATTCAGTTGAAGCATGAACCCCTTATTGTTGTCTTAGAAGGCAGGAAGGAATACTATTGCTTTCTGTGTTTGGTTGTTTTAATGAAGGCATGATTTTATGGCCAGCTGAAATATGTGGCTATTCACCATGTCTAGGGCTAGAACCATGTTTCATGTAGCTGTGTTGGGATTCGGATGAGAGAGCAGACACATCTGGGAAGTAACTCTTAACTGTATGGAAAGGAGTGCTAGTTTTGACATATGGAAGGCAGCAGAAATATATGCAAGAAGAAAGGATACTGCTCCTTTCCATGTCAACACAATTGAAGACTGATTTAACAGAATTGTGACATTGCACCCTTGGTATGTCAGCAATAGATGATGTCAGTGATATATGTACCAGTATATTTTTATTGTGTTAAGGATGCTTGCCTGTTTGAAGCCACAGTATAGTCCTTAAGTGGAAGCAGATTGTCAACTATATAACTAGTGATCTAGATATGAGACACTCTTTTACTGTACAGAAAAGGAATGAATTGATTTTCCATCTTTTGGGCAGAAAATATAGAGAAAACTTAATGTTCTTTCTCGATTGCATAAAGCAGAACATACTGTGCAAGTTGGTTAGAATAATAAATGTGAATAAAATAGCCCTTCCTTAAATTACATATATACAAAAAAACCCTAATAGTTTGATATTCAGTTACATAACTGTATAATGTTAACTTTTTTGTTTAGTTCAAGGAAGAAATCTCTAAGCGTTTTAAATCCCACACTGATCAACTCGTGTTGATATTTGCTGGAAAAATTTTAAAAGATCAAGATACTTTGACTCAGCATGGAATTCATGATGGGCTCACTGTTCACTTGGTCATCAAAACACAAAACAGGTAACCCTACTGATGAGCAATCTTCTATTTACCTTGTAAGAAATAAAACTATTCTTAATTCCTAGTGTAATAACTTTATGTTGGGAAGACCAGGATTTGACTACAGAACACTTTCAAAAGCAGTGAAAATACTCATATTATTGAACAAGAGAAGTACCTATATATCATACATACTCCTTTTGAAGGTCTGATGTTGCCTTCTAAACTAAACCATTAATAGTAAAATCACTTTCATCAGTTTTAGTCAGTGTGGTTTTCCCCCAGAGTTTTCTTGGATATCAGCTCTATATCATAAAGATTTGTGGAGCAGCTTTTCAGATGCAGAGAATTATAGTGAATCCTTATGCACTGTTTTGTTAAGACAGGGAAAGAAAATTCTTATGAGACAACTGCTGTAGTACAGCTAATTCATTTGGCTGAGCAGGAAGTTTTGGATTAAGAATTGTTCTTTGTGAGGTTGCTTTAAAATGATGATGAGAAAGGTATATCAAGTTGATCTACGTCATCCTCATGTAACTTTCCTTGAAATGACCAAAAGGAAAAGAATTAATTGAAAAATCCTTTCAGTAAGTAGGATAGTGTATCCCTTATTTGAATCTACCTTGCTTAGTATGTTAGCTCTTCTAGTCTAAAAGCATTCCTGCTTCTTTTTTACTTATGTCTCTTCTGTTTGTGGTGTGAATCTCTTACTGTGGGAAAAACTTCAGATTATGGAGAAAAGAGCATGAAGCGAGTTGGGGGGGGGGGGGGGGGGAAGAGAAATTTTCCCTTTCTAGGCCTCACTAAGTTGCAAATGTCTAAAAGTAACAAACAACATTAGCCTTAATTTAGGCATTCCTTGAAAATGAGGTCTTCAGTTCCATGCTCATATCCCAACAGCACTATCTTCTCTGTCCTGGAGTCTTGTCTCTTGCAAAATATTTTTCATTTAGCCCTGGTAGAGGACTCCTTCATTAAATATAATTTATAATGACATGCTAGTGTTTACAGAAAAATGTTTCTGATGTAATATTTAAGCTTCTGATGTAATATTTAAGGTGACCAATACAGTTTCAAAGTAGTAGTGATTAGTAATGGGTAGTGAAGACGCATTGAATTTCTCAGTATAAGATTCAAGTAAAAACCTGGGAATGTGTTCATAACCTGACACGAGAAAACTTAATGCTGAAGTAGATGTATAGTAATATGTGTACCTTGCAGGAATTTGATTCACTGAAAGACTTGTGACAAACCAACATCTTAGGGTGTATGCTCCCAGTTTTTGAATGGCAACACTGAGCTACTAATTTTATAACAACAGTCCACATCAAAAAAATCCAATTTTTAATAACTTTTTTAAAAAAATTAAGCACTCCATTTCTCAAGAAAATCACTTCCATGTTTGCATCTTACTTTCTATCTACATCTAGACATCTTGCAGAAATTTCTTGTCATCTTTCTATGCTGGTAAATGTTTCTCTAATATGTATTGATTATGCAATGCTGTTACAATAGCTATCTTATAATGTAGAAATAAGTAATCAGTTTTTACATTCTTGTCTACTTTTCTGTCCTGCAGCAAAACCTCATTTGCTTATTACATCAAGAGGTAGACTTGCTTTTCATAAGAGTTTCTCAGTTGCATAACTGAAGAAGTTTTTATGCTTATTTTATTTCTTTTACTTATAGAAAATGATTAATTTGTTTCCTGAACAAAAAGAAACCAACTATCTTCATTAGAAAATAATCTTTGCCACATATGACTGCTGTTAATGTTTCAGAGTATTAATGCTTTGTTTTTCTTCCTTTTTCCTCTGTTTTTTCCTCTGTGTGTGTTTTTCTCCTGTGTGTGTGTTCTCTCTCCCCTTCCTCCCCCTGCAGGAGCCCAGGTTTTCATACACTGTTTCAGGTCAGGGTAGTTTATTTCAAAGCTGAGTATCCAGGTATCCCCTTACTTGGAGGTATTAGCTTGTGTCTGGACAATTCCCTTTAGTATTGTTCTTCACTCAGCAGCATCAATATATGTTCGGATAGACCTGAAAGTAAACAAGAAATCAATATAAATTCAAATATGCAAATCCAAGTTCATAAGAATTATTATGGACTTTAATAACAGCTGTAGTGGAATTGTTAGATCTTGTTGACTTAAATTCATGTCTTCTCATTCACACTCGGAACATCACTGAGAACTTGACTGAGGTTATTAGGTCCTATTGCACCCTATACTTTCATGACTGGGCATGACGCATTTTATTTACTTATTTACAAGAATGTTTGGCATAAGGGTGTTGGTCAGATTAGCAGGGTATACTAGCAGATGGGCTACTATAAGGTAACATTATTGATTTTGATAAAAGAACTTGTGAAGTGTTTACAGGATTTCATACTCCCTTTAGGTTTTTGTCTATGACTTAAATGATGCATGTTTAGCTTGAAGGTGGAAGGGTTTTTTTGCCTCTGCTTTGGAGAAATAAGCACAAAATTTTATTATACTGAAAGGTACTTTGAGGTGAACTGAGATATAAAATTTAGTGTACTGTCTAATCCTTAAATTAGTCATTACAGGGAGGTCTTAGTGCATAGTAAGTACAAGTTATTTTATGCTGTAATTCCACAAAAATATGTGTGTGTGCTATTGATGAACCAGATGGGTGAGCTGATGAGAGTTTAAAACTAGCCTCTTTTCTTTTGAATGGAGACTGTGTTAGCTTTTAGCCAATTCAATTCCCTGTTTTTTTTTCCACCAAATGGCACCACCTGTGCTTATGCCTGTGCACTAGACAGATGTGGTAAGCTTATGAATTGGGCTAGCAGCCTTTAGTGCCTGTGTTGGTTTATGGTGGCTTTAACTTTGTGCAACTGCCCTATTCTTCAAGAATATGGAGATACTTGTCTTGAGGTGAAATAAGACTTTAACTGAATTTTGCAGTCAATGAGGCATCCTATTAAAGGTGTGGTATAGAATAAATCCTGCCTTAGACCTTTGCTAGGCTGTATTTCTTAAAGCCCTGATCATGAAATTGGTACTTTTTGAGGGAGTAGGAATACAGTGGGAGTAAGGCTAAAGATCCCTAAAGCAAAGTAGGGACTGAGGAAAAAATTCATTGGAAGGTGTCGCAGCCTTAGGATGAAAAAGTTCTAATGGTAGTGATGCCCATCCATTTTCTTAATGTTTGAAAAAGTTGTTCTGATGAACTGATGGCATTACAGATGCTTGAGCATGATTTGTAGGAAGCAATCTAGAGATTGTTTTCTTGTTTTGTTTTTTGATGGGAGGTATGTGGGTGCATGTGAGTGGGCTGTGTGGGGCATGGGGTGGTGGGTGCAGGGTGGGCAGTGTGCAGCAACTGTGTGGTTTGTAGTGACTGTGGTGTATGGTAGGATGGGTGGTTTGTAGTGTGTGTGGGTGGAGGGTGGGTGTGGTATGTGCAGGACATGGTAGAAAGTGGTTATGGTGTACCAGGGTGAGGCCTGGTGTGTAGTGCAGTGTGGTACGTGTGGTGGGGCTGGGGCATGTATGGTGGATGGGAGTGTGGCAGATGGTGGGCATGTGGTATGTGTGTCTGTGTAGTTGATGGGTGGGGGCATGATGTGCAGTGAGGGTGGGTTGAAGTTGGAGTGGTGTGGTGGAAGTGGGTGTTGTGTTAGTTGGGGATGGGGGTGCAGTGTGGGTGTGCTGGGTAAGTGTGGCTGGGTAAATGTGGACTGAACCAGGCTCCCTGTTTCAACCCACAGACGTTGATCCGTTGCCGGTTCTACGTGTGGGAGGAGAGGAAGTGGTGATGCATAGCCCGAGGGCAATCAAAAGGGACTTTAGGGAATGGGGTTGAATTATCAGGCCACCCTATGCCACGTACTCTAGGTGTCCCTGCTTGAGCAGGGGGTTTGGACTAGATGATCTCTAGAGGTCCCTTCTCACCTCAAACATTCTGTGATTCTATGCTTTTGTGGTGTGGGCCTGTGGTTGATGTGTGGAATGGACATGCTGTTTGTGTGTGGTGTTTCTGTGGTTGTGTATGATGGGTGTGCACCCACGGTGGGTGCTCATGCATACTGTAGGTGGGTGGGCACGGGGGGATATAGTGTCATGCGTGTGTGTCTCACATGATGGGTGGTGGATATGTGAGGGGTGCACATCTCAGGAGAGTGGTGTGCAAGTGGTGTGGGTGTTTGGTGAGTCTGTGCAGTGTTTCTGTGGTGGGAGTGCAGTGGATGTGAGATGTGGATGCATATGCAATGGGTTGTGGGCGCGGGATGTAGGTATGTGTTGAGGAGTGTGTGTGTGTGCGCGCATGCGTGGTGTGTGGTGGGTGTTGTGGTTGACTTGGATGCATGGGTGTGTGGTGTGTGTTTGTGTATTGTGATTGTGTGGTGGGGATGTGTGGTGCTGTGGGTGCATGGCAGATGGGTGTGGTGTTTGGTCTGTGGTATATTTTTTTTGTGCTTGTTTTTTGCATGTGGTGTGTTTTGTGGGCTTCTTTTTTTTAGATGTAATCAAAACGTGGATTAAGATTCTCAAGTATGACCCTATTAATACATTAAATGGCATGATTTAGGTTACCTTGTTAAACTTGTAATTTTTTTAACCTACTTTTTTTTTTTTTTGGTGATGGTTTTTAAGATCACAAGATGAACTAGCTCAACAAACAAATACCACTGGGAGTAGTGCTACCACATCAAGCAGTAGTACCTCAACACCAGCTTCAACAAATAGCAATCCTTTTGGCTTGGGTAAGAATATTTGTTAGGCAGCATGGCATGTGTATTCTCTGGGATGAAGTTATTTGTCTCTGGAGATATATATTAATACAAGAAGGACTTAAAAATGATTATTAAAAAAAAATCTTATGGTATTGATTGTAAAAAAAAAAAAAAAAAAAAAAAAAAAAAAAAAACTTCTGATCAGTAAGTTTTCAGAGGAAAGATTTCCTTAATCTTTACAGACAGTTCTTTAGGCTTGTGCTGTGTTGTCTTCAGTGGTAAGATGTAACTGATGTTGTGTTCTGGCACTATGGGCAATGAAATTCCTTGCAGTCTCTGTTTGCTCCTTAACAGTGTATCTAAATTGGCCTGAGGAGAGTGTTGAAAAGGTGAACCCATAACATCAAGCCAAGTTTTGGAACAGAAGTAACAAAATTACTATGTTACAACCCAGTATTTCTCATGTTCTCAGTCTGGTAGTTATTGTCAATCTTCTCCTTGAGGAATAAAGAGACTATAGTCTACCAGTTTAAAAATATTGTCCTACTGCATGCTTTTTCATCATTTGCTTTCTGAGGAAAAAAAAATCAAAAAAGCTAATTATGTTGAGCATTGGTTTGTTGTGGTATTTTTTTGTTTTGGTTTTCTTTGTTTAAACAGTTCTTCAGACTGCCTAATACCTTCTAAAATGTGAAACTTTGACTCAAAGGGAGAGAATTCAAAGCAGAGTTCTGCTTTTAATTAGAATAGGAACTATGCAATGCATTACGAGATCTCTTGGTTATCTGTCTACTCTGACTATAAATAATTATTATGAATGTATTGGAAAGTATCGGGAATAAACCTGAGGCCCCAGAACTCAAACATCTTTTCAGCTATAAAAAAAAAAAAAGGAGAAAAGCTCTTAAAATTGTAACAAGCTATATTTCAGATGCAGTTTGGATTTTTAGGTAAACATCTTTTTAATTAAAGAAGAAAATGTCTTAGTGGATGTCTCCTTAACGGCCTTGTCAAAATGGAATTTCTGTTGGGTTTCATTATTTTGTAGTGTGGAATATGTTTTAAGTATTTTGTATTTAGAAAGATCCTGGATGTGTTTAGAAGTATACCAGAAACTGAAAGTTCAATTATCTATTTTTTTCATCCTCTTAAAGGTGGTCTTGGAGATTTGGCAGGTCTGAGTAGCCTGGGCTTAAATACCTCAAACTTTTCAGAGTTGCAAAGTCAGATGCAACGACAACTTATGTCCAACCCAGAAATGATGGTTCAGATAATGGAAAATCCATTTGTTCAGAGCATGCTTTCAAATCCTGACCTGATGAGGCAGTTAATTATGGCCAACCCTCAAATACAGCAACTGATACAGAGAAATCCAGAGATCAATCACATGTTGAATAATCCAGATATAATGAGACAGGTATGTAGAAAGATCTCTGTAAGTTCATGACCTTTGATTATACTGTAAATGTGGAAAAACAGAGCAAAAATTGGATATGCTTAGATGAATGCTGAAGCATTATAGAGGAATTTAGGCATGTGAGAAAATCCATTAAAGGTCACTGTAGACTACTGATGTTTATATTTCTACTTGTCAGTGTCTGAAATAGGTGGCTAATTCAGAAAATCTGCAGCATAGTTATGAATCACAGTATCATAGAATGGTTGAGGTTGGAAGGGACCTCTAGAGATCATCTAGTCCAACCCCCCTGCTCAAGCAGGGACACCTAGAGTACATGGCATAGGGTGGCAGCCAGGCGGGTCTTGAAGATCTCTAGAGAAGGAGACTCCACAACCTCTCTGGGCAGCCTGTTCCAGGGCTCTGTCACCCTCACAGTAAAGAACTTCTTCCTCATATGGAGATGGAACTTCCTGTGTTTCAATTTGTACCCATTACTCCTTGTCCTGTCACTGACTACCACCAAGAAGAGTTTGGCCACATCCTTTTTATGTGCTCCCCTCAGGTATTTGTACATCTTGATAAGATCCCCTCTCAATCTTCTCCAGGTTAAACAAGCCTAGATTGCTTAGTCTTTCCTCATAAGATAGATGCTCCAGTCCCTTAATCATCTTCATTGCTCTCCACTGGACCCTCTCTAGAAGTGCCCCACCCCTCTTGTCCTGGGGAGCCCAGAACTGCACACAGTACTCCAGATGCAGCCTCACCAGAGCTGAGGAGAGGGGCAGGATCACCTCCCTTGACCTGCTGGCGACACTCCTCCTAATGCAGGCCAGGATCCCATTGGCCTTCTTGGCCACGAGGGCACATTGTTGGCTCATGGTTAACTTGTCAACCAAAACTCCCAAATCCCTCTCCATGGGGCTGCTTTCCAGCAGATCAAACCCTAATCTCTACTGGTGCCTGGGGTTATGGCTCCCCAGGGGCAGGACCCTGCACTTGTTCTTGTTGAACCTCATGAGGTTCCTCTCTGCCCAACTCTCCATCCTGTCTAGGTCTTGCTGAAAGGCAGCAGAGCCCTTGGGAGTGTCAGCCACTCCACTCAGCTTAGGGTGCACTCTGTCTCCTCAGCAAAGTCACTGATGAACAAGTTGAACAGCACTGGGCCCAATACTGACCCCTGGGGATCAGTACCGACTCCTGGGGTCAGCCACTGGCCTCCAACTAGACTTGCACTGTTTATCACAAGCCTCTGAGTTCTGCCATCCAGCCAGTTCTCCATTTACACCACTGTTCACTCATCCAACCTACACTTCCCAAGCTTCTCTATGAGGATGTTATGGGAGACTGCGTTGAAAGCCTTGCTGAAGTCAAGGTAGACAACATCCACATCTTTCCCCTTGTCCATCCAGTCATCCCATCGTAGAAGGCTATCAGGTTAGTCAAACATGAATTCCCCTTGGTGAATCCATGCTGACTACTCCTGACCACCACCTTTTCCTTGACATACCTAGAGATGGTCCCTAGGATGAGCTGCTCCATCACCTTTCCAGGGATGGAGATAAAAAGATATGAAAGATACTGAAGACTGTGTAACCACATCTTATTTTAAAAATGGATGCCATTGTGTGCACTTGAAATCTTCTGTTGAGTAGCCAATTATGACTTTACTGAAAGTAGTAATTCTCCAAAATACTAATAATTTCAGTTTATCTAACTGTGGGTACTTTTTAGTGCTGCTCCAGTTGCAAAGTACATAAGGTATGCCTATGCGTGTTTTAAGTAGCAGAGGGTATTAAGAAATAAATAGATGATTTGAGATTTGAGGTATTTACTTTTAAAGTTCACATTATTAGCTGCATGCTATACTGATGTTAGAAATTGTTGGAATATATTGTGTTGAAAAGGGGAAGAGAGAAGAAAAGGATGGTGCATTCAAGCATGTGTGAGTGTTTGTGTTTGTTTCATGGTTTAGTCATGCTTTTTGACCCAACTGGCGTAACAACAGTTGTGGTGTAACACTGGCTAAATATCAAATTCAATTTACTTCCACATCTTGATTTGGCTCTAATCATATTTCAAACCAAGTTAGACTTTAACTCAGATGCTGCCCCCTGCTGACGTTTTCACTTTAGAATGGATTTTTTTGTTAATGTAGATTAAATGTTCTGCTCCTTTAGACACTAGAACTTGCTAGAAACCCTGCAATGATGCAGGAAATGATGCGAAACCAGGACCGAGCCTTGAGCAACCTTGAAAGCATACCAGGTGGATACAATGCCTTGCGACGTATGTACACAGATATTCAGGAACCTATGTTGAATGCAACGCAGGAACAGGTGAGAAATGAATGCAAGTGTCACTAAAAGTTAATATGTTTTTTTGAAAGGAAAAGAAGGTAAATGTAGATTTTCAAATGTGTTCTTGACAAAATCCAATTTTGTGAAGCTTGAAGTTAATGTGGCCTATTCCTCTGAAAATTCTGTGCTCCTTAAGCTTGAAGAAGTAAAGATACTGTTTTGTGGATTTGATGAGCTATTTAAAAGGTAATGATTTTGTATATTACATAGATATTATAAATTCCAACTTTAATTCTTTGATTGGTCCAGGAAATTTTTCGGGGTGTGTTTAGCAACTTGGAACTTTAGATGGAAAGAAAAATGGCTTTAAAGTTTGGTTTTAAGTTGGAAACCAGCATGCAAGATATAATCTTACTGTGATCAAAGTAGGAATATAGTAGCAACACTGCTTTTAAAAGGAAATGTTATTTTATTTGTGGGAGATGTTGGCACCCACCTCTTTCGCCGCGATGTTGGCACCCACCTCTTTCGCCGCGATGTTGGCACCTCTTTCTCACACTTACAGTGACTTACTCTATACTGATGAGTCTAATTGATTGTCAACATTTATCTTCGTGTATAATTTTGGAAAGGTAACTTGCTATTTTTAGCAGACTTAAATGTAGGTGGCTTTAATAGATGATACGTGTTTGTTTTTCCTTCTTCCATAGTTTGGAGGAAATCCCTTTGCTTCTTTAGTAAGCAATGCGTCATCAGGGGGGGACAACCAGCCATCTCGTACAGAAAATAGAGATCCTTTACCAAATCCCTGGGTTCCTCAGTGGAGTTCTCAGAGTTCCACAGCAAGTAACAGCACTAGTGGCGAGAGTGCTGGCAGTAGTAAAGTTGGAAATAGCAACTCTGGCAGTACCGACCAGAGCTCAACCATACAAAATTTGGGACCTGGACTAGGAGGTATGTTTGTTACTGCAATTGTATAGATTTGCACATATGCAGGAGTCTTCTGAACAAAATCTTTTATTGGAAAGAGAAAATTTGATTCAAAAATGTTGCTGCTTTTTGCTTTTTTAGAACCTCTGGGTAATATCGAAGTCCTCTGTAGAAAAACAAATGTGAGAAGTAAGCTAAGAGTACTTATGTGCTTGTGTACTTCCTTAAAATGAAAAAGTAGGGGATCTCTAGATTAATAATATTTCTCCTGTTTGGAGCTAAACATGAGAACACCTAATAATGTAGATGCTTAGTGGGACTACTTGTTGGATACAGCCTCTGTCTTAATTTGCTTCTAAGATGGATACATCTGTGTACTTGAGGGGCTGAAACTCTTAAAAACAGTTGGTTGGGTTTTGTTTATTTTTTGTTTTAAGTTGATCCCAATTTTAGGTAGTCTAGTTCATTTGATTTTTATATATAGATATATTTATATATATGTTGAAGTAGTCTTTTATTTTTTTTAAAGCTGGTATGTTCAATACGCCAGGAATGCAGAGCTTGCTACAACAGATAACAGAAAATCCACAACTTATGCAGAATATGTTGTCTGCACCATACATGAGAAGCATGATGCAGTCATTGAGCCAGAATCCTGATCTTGCAGTACAGGTAAATGCGCTAGTTATAGTAATGGGTTGTGTGCATTAAAGTGGGGGGGGGNGGAGAGAGGAAGAGAGTTTAATCTAATACAGTTGTATATTCACTATAGAGTAATTTTACCAATATCTCAACAATCGCTTGTTTGTGAATGACCTAATTTTTAAAGTATGTAAATACCAGGCTCACTGAGATTATTGCCTAGTTACTTTTAACATTCTGTTGCTGTAAGGTTCAATTTGTAGCTTTACATCATGCCAGGCATTCTTCTAAAATAATTTGCAAGTCAGTTTATCTTGTAGAGCCCTAAACTTGTGACTTAACATAAGAACTAGTTAGACAAAACAAATGCTTTGATCATAAAGTAAATCTAGTAAGTAAATATCCAAAGTAGCTTGGGGTAAGAGGTGGAGTGGAAGGAGTTGGTGCTGTATCTAGATGTTAATTTGGTTTTCATTTCTCATCTGTGATCCTTGCTCACTATAATATTAAAGTGCTAATATTTAGTGTTGCTTTATTAATGGTATCATAGAAGTGCTTTCCAAGTTTACTTACTGCAATAATATCCAAAGTCAAATTTTGAACTGAGAAAAACATTTTTTTTTGTATATTAAATACTTGTTGGAAAGTATCCCTGGCTTTTTGCAGATGATATTTACAGGGAGGCTATTGCTATCATCTGTAGTGGAGGCTGACCAGAAAAGGATAAATGAGATTGCCTTGGCAAGGATCTAGCACAGCATTCACAATTTAACTTTTTTTTAAGTGGTGTTATTAGAGGCATCAATCAGTTCAGACTGCTGGTTTATATCAAATTTTGGACAAAGGAGAAGTAGGAGATAATTATTCAGTGAGGTTAGTTTCATAGATGATTATCTTGTTCTGTATGATGTGTGTGTGCTAAATAGTTGTCCTAAAATCCACTCTGTTTACTGCTTGATCTTTGAAGGTAAATATTTTTGTCCTATAGATGATGCTGAATAATCCTTTATTTGCTGGAAATCCTCAACTTCAGGAACAAATGAGACAACATCTTCCTACTTTTCTTCAGCAAGTAAGATATGATACTGGCTATTGTTAATAAATTGCTGCAATTCAATGAGCAATTTTTGCAATTAATTAGTGTCTTTCCATGATTTGGATTTAAAATATAGATTGTTACATATATTCTCATTAGCTTCAGACATCAAGGTGCATTGTCCCTTGATAAATGCTTGATTCATCTTTGAATCCTTTGAAAAGTTAAACCTGACTTAGTGAATAGGTTTGGCTGTAGCTAGCACAACTGCTTTGATCTGCTCTTGCTCCTTTGTTTGGGAGTGACTTGTTCTTACAGAGAACCAGTCAGAGAACACATCTTCACTACATGATTTGTTTTATAAATTAAGGAAAGAGGCCAGTACTTATCCCCCTACTAAAATCAGCTTTTACTGTGCTTTTCTCATACCTCCTCCACCCTACCTAAGTTTTTAGGTAAAGAGACCTTAATAGTATGACCTGAAAGCAGCAAATCACAAGCTAATTCAAAAGAAGTAGTCTGTTCTGAAGTTATTCACCTGTAAAAATTACCATGTCACTATATTCCTCTCTTAATACCGATATATCCAGACTGCAACTATATGCTTGATCTTGGCTATTGCAGTGTATGTAATAGGACTGTGTCCTCTACACAAGAGTAAGCAAAATTTTTAGGAATTGAAAATATAATCCAGTACAGGAGTTTCATCTTTAGGCAATCCTAGAAAGAGTCAGTGTATGTTGCCTAGATCTGCTTGCAGGTAGGTGGTAGTAGTAAGAGTAAAATAAATAACATACACATGAATTACAGTAGCAAGTTTAGTGTTCAGAAGAAACAGCTTAAATTGTTTTAACCAAATAAATGGTTGTAGCATTTCATAGTGACACTGCTCTGTGACTCAGTAGTATGAGAAGCTAATACCAAATTTGTTTTGAAATCTGTGAATCAGTGCTAATTAGTATACCATGAAGAAGCAGAAGTAATTTCTGTTTCCTTGGGGTATCTCTTTGTCAGAATCACTTTAGGGTTTATCTGTGAACTGTCTGTTACTTTTGCATAAAATCTTACTAAGAATTGCTACTACTTTACAGCTAGAATTAATAATCTTAGAGATAAGATCCAAGTCACCTAAGTGCTCAGAGAATTGTTGGACCAGTTTTCTGTGAAGTGGCTCCAAATATCAGGCATGGCTTAAAGATCATTTTCTCAAAGTAAGCGCAGCACCTTACTTCAGAAAACCTAAAATGTTTTCATTCTCTCAGAACTTGGATAAATTTCACCATCTATAGGTTTAGTTATTCTCCTCTGACTTCTATTTATCAGGAAGAAAAATACAAGAGACAAATTGAGAGCACTAAAATCTTACTGTGCTTAAGTCTTGTTACACACTCATATTCCATGACAGAGTCAACATTTGTTCTTTATGCCCTATCTGCACTTCTATTCTGCAGCAGAGGTAGAAGTTTAATCTGTGTGTCTCTTGTGAATCAAAAATGTGTTTGCTGCAAAAGGAATTTGATCTAGTTGCCAAGTGAAGGCTGTTAATATTAATTGGCCTGTCTGCTATTTTAAACAGGTCTGGCCACCAAGGCTTGTGACTGAAATAACCTTTTTACTTGTGGCACCTCTAAGCAGAGGTGATCAAAGGCCATTAGTTTTGGTTTCATGTCTAAAATAGTCCAGTTCTTGGATGCTGAATATCAGGATTTTCTTTTTAAATTGTCTGTGGATGTGCGCGTTGAAGTTGCATTAGTGATGGTTCTTGAATATTACGCGTATGTTTGTTAGTGTATTTTGTAAAGTGTTTGTTTGTATGTCTGTAGGCTGCTACGACACTATAGACATGAGCAGGTGCATGAATTGTCATGAATAGGTAGTTGTCACTTCAGTTTATCTAGGAAAAAGAAATGTTTTATACTTTCTTACAATGAAACTTGATTAACAGATATTTTTTTAGACTTGTGGCTTACCAGTAGTATGATATAGGAAACCAATTTTAAATTACAATGGATTAATATACTATGACTTTGGAAATTTATAAAGTCTACTAAAAGGGGTAACAAACAATACTTTTCCTTATGTGCTCCTTATTTGAAAGGCTTTGTTCCAACCCAGAGAGCTCATTGGTCAACTCCTGTGAAAGTGGTGTTTTTTTTTTTTTTTTTTTGAGAAAAGTATTTTATGTAAATATTGAAATAAAGTTGAGAAACTAAAAGTTCTGAAAGTATGTCAGATTATATAAAATATACAGACATTCCTAATTATTTTTAACATTAAATATGATTCAGTTATGTTTTTTCCTCCTGTTTCTAGATGCAGAATCCTGA
>VWPW01011318.1:0-10949 GCA_013389825.1 Crypturellus undulatus | reverse complement strand
TGTCCTAGATTCTTCTTGCTGAAAAGAGCAAGACAGGGCGACAAATCATTATACTGACAGCTCGCTTTTGCTCAATGTATCTTGAATTAAGTATTCTGGAAATCTAATGAAGTGAAATTTATTATTTTTATAAACGTGTTTCTATTTAAGGGCAAGTATCTTAATAATTGCAATTAAAATGTCTATACTACTATTAGCAAGCACTATGTTCTACAGTCTGTCTTCTAAGTGCATTCATCACCAGCCCTTCGCAGGATCAGCAATGACATCTGCACAAAGTGGAAAATTAGGCTGAAGACTGAATTAAGAAGACTTAAGGCTTAATACTGGGATTTAGGAGATTCTCTGCTATTAAAAGAACTAAATTGTTTTCTAGACAGGACTACTTCACACCGTATTGCATAGCGGTGCCAACACTGAGCCAAGGATTATCAAGATGCAGGGATTTATAAACCAGACAAGTGCCCGTGCTTAAAAGCAATTCAACATTTTGGCTCAAAATTAGGAACACCTTCTCATGTTCCGAAGGAAATTCAGCATGTTTATGCATATCTGCATGGCTAAACGAGCTGAAAAATAAATGTTTAGCATTGCTGCACATCGGATGAGGCAAAGCTGCTTCACCAGAACAAACGAGTGTCCGTTTCCAGTGTGGATAATGCAGTGTAACGCACACTCCCGAAGCGATCCCTGCGAGCCCAGCTGCAGCAAGCAGCCGTGAACACGCTGCATGGAAGGAAGAGCCGGGTGACGCCGGGCTCGTCCGGCTGCTCCTGCCACCAGGTCCCCGGGGCGCCGGTGGCGCCAGGCGCTGCCCACCCGGCCCCAGGGCACCCAGCGGCGGCCGCCCCGGGGCCGCTCGTCGCACCCTAATTGCGGTGCTGGCGCTGCGAGCGCCGCCTTCCTGCGCTGTTTGTGCTCGCTGCACAGACCCTGCTGCACGGCCACGCGATAAATATAATCCTGGCTACGGCTAATTTGCTGGCTGGGGGGAATGGCGAAGAAGGGGTAATTTCACGGTAAACCACAATTACTAGTACAACTAGTGCCCTAATTCCCAATCCAGTCCAGGGGGGAGCTGGGGCTCAAATCAGCCTAATTAGAATTCCGTTTTTTCATACCAAATAAGTGGCGATGGCTCATTTGCCCTAGCCCATATTAAAATAGATCCTGTCTTAAAATACAGCGTGAAGGTTCATGCCAGCAGGGCTGGAGCTCTGGCCACTTCCTCCTGGCGCTCGCAGAGCCCATTGGAGCAGCGGGAAGGCGGTGNAGAGCCCATTGGAGCAGCGGGAAGGCGGCGCCGGCCGGTCCCTGTCCCGGCCGGTCCGTGTCCCTGCAGGTCCCTGTCCCAGCAGGTCCCTGTCCCGCNCAGGTCCCTGTCCCGGCCGGTCCCTGTCCCTGCAGGTCCCAGTCCCGGCAGGTCCCCAGGACGGCTGCAGTCCCGGCCGGGCTCGGCCGAGCTGCTCCCGCCGCCCGCGCGAGGGTGGAATCCGTCTGGAATCGCGTCGCCCGCGGCCCCGCAGCCCCGCGCAGCAGCAGCCGTTGGACCGTCCCCGTTCTCAGCCCTTCTAACCAAATCGCACTTCCTCCCGAGCCCCAAATTGCACCTTTCGTGACCCGTGTCACTCACGTCTGCAGACCTTGATTTACGACTGGCATGAAGCAAAGGGAGGAACCATCAGTGCTCTTACTGATGACTGCACTCCGGCTGTATATTCAGTACTTAATCACAGGCGTAACACACATTTTGGACATTTGTTCCCCACCGTTTCCTGACCTGAATTCCTGGCATGTTTTTGCAGGGCTGAAACAATGCGAGCAAGAGTGAAGAAAGCATCGTACAGGCATTTCTTGTGACACTCTCTCCTCCTCCTCCTTTCCAGGACCTGCAGCAGTTTGTAACAGGAACCCTATACTATACACCTATGAGCTGCATTCTGCCTTTTGAATAACACGTGTTCACCTGAAAAGTAATCTGTTATAGAAACCCAGTTAAATTCTTTCATTTCCCGGGAGCCTTTCTATTCTGCCATTGTCTGTTGGCTTCCACCAGGGAACAGCAGGTTTGCCAATTATAACAAGTATTCTTGCAAATAATTACATTCGCAGCATAACAACAAACATCTTCTCCAAATCCAACCGGATGGATTTGTCTATAATGGAGCTTATTAATCAATAGCTTATTAGCCTGCTATTGCGTACAAAAGTAAGACAGGCCTTTGACTTGTGAGCATATTCTAACACATGGCAGAGACGGAAAAAGCAATGTCTGAGGGCAAACTCAGCAGTGGCAATATGTACTACTAGCTGTAAATATTTTTATTGTAATATGTACTTTGGAGCAAATGGATCAGTTGCATGGAGCTTATTAATCAATAGCTTATTAGCCTGCTATTGCGTACAAAAGTAAGACAGGCCTTTGACTTGTGAGCATATTCTAACACATGGCAGAGACGGAAAAAGCAATGTCTGAGGGCAAACTCAGCAGTGGCAATATGTACTACTAGCTGTAAATATTTTTATTGTAATATGTACTTTGGAGCAAATGGATCAGTTGCTCCTTTTTCCTTCCTTCCTTCCTTCCTTCCTTCCTTCCTTCCTTCCTTCCTTCCTTCCTTCCTTCCTTCCTTCCTTCCTTCCTTCCTTCCTTCCTTCCTTCCTTCCTTCCTTCCTTCCTTCCTTCCTCCATCCCTCTCTCCCTCCCTCCCTTCCTCCCTCTCTTCCTCCCTCCCTTCCTTCCTCCCTCCCTTCCTTCCCCTTTCTTTCTCTCTTTCTCTCTCTCTTTCGCTCTGTTTTTTTTTTTTGGTTTGGTTTCAGTTTTTACCCTTAGAGAGAAATGGAAGAATTCCCTTTTGTTTTTCCCCGGATAAGCCTTCGTTCCCACAGCTTTTGGGCAAATTCCTCCTCCGTGGCCAGAGGGGCAGGGGCCCTGGGAACGCAGCGAGGGGCGAGCGGAGCAGCCGCGTTCCTAGCAGGCTCAGACTCCTCTTCCATCAATCAAGCCGCACGACACCCGCTCGACCTGCGGGCTCCTCCTCACCTTCGCATTTTTGCCCCGCTAGCGACTCTCGTGGCAACCGCAGCGCTGCTGCCGCAGGGACAAGGCGGGAGCTGCGGGCCGGAATCCCGATGGATTCCATGGGGCTGGCGGGGCAGAACCCAGGGCTGACCCAGGGCTGCGCACGGAGCCGTTTTCCATAAAGAAAAAAGTCCTCAAAGGAGCCTGGGACCTGGGGAGCCCTCGGGCTGGGTGGAAACCGCTGAGAAGAACCGGCCCTGCCAGCCCCGTGGCTGGAGCAGCCACCCCGGCACCAACACGGATCCAGCTGCCCAGGAGCTGCAGGGCTCCCAGCGGTGACACCTCTGCTCGGAGGTGCTGTGTACACATGACCACACTGGGAGCATTGCGGCAGCATCTGATGCAGTTTATGTGTGGCAAATCCTGAAGGAATAAAGATCATCCTAGCTCCACTCGAGGCTTTCCAAAGTGCTGCTTTTCCTGCCTCTTCGTGCACCCCTGCTCAGGCTCTTCCTGCTCCTCGGCTGTCCTCGGTCCACCTTCTCCTGGACACGTCTATCCTCGTTGCTGGCTCCATCCCTTGGGTCAAGGAAGGGGGATTTGGGCACTGACTCTCTGACACTAGGAAGGAGTCCTAGAAACACTTCACAAGTTTTCCATGCGGGGAACTAACAGAATCAACCTACAGTACCCAGGGAAAAGTGAAAATCCCTTTTTCTCCCGAAATCATAGCGCTTCCACCCTGAGTCCCAGCAGGAAGCAGGGTGCCTGCTGTCCGCGAGCAACGACCGCAGCAGCGACCGTCGTGGTCACCTTCTAGCAACGGTGCTGCCCCTCAGAGCCAGCCCTGCCACCGCCAGGAAAAAAATAGTTTCTCCCCTTGGCCCCAGCCCAGGCCCTGGCAAACACCTCAGAATTCGCTGGAGGGAGTTGGAGTGCAGAGGCTACAAACATAAACCGAAAACAAGCAAAGCTACGGGATGGGGCAGCTGCTGGAGCTGGCAGGGGACGGTGGTGCAGACCGTCCTCGCGGCATTCCCGCTCACAGGAACGCGGGAGCCGGCCTGGCTGGAGCGGCTCTGCACGTGGGGGAGCTCGTGCGGGGGCTGCGCCATTTCCTGCAGCGCTGTCACTGCAAACGAGACGTGTCCTGGAGGACGCGGTGTGGCCCTCCAGGCTGGGCCTCCCACCGCCTGCTCCCGGCCCGGCCGCTTCCCACGGGAGCGTCGTGCGCCACATCCCGGTCCCCCTGCTCCGGGGAGCGTCAGTGCAGAGGGTGCAAACCTGCCGCTGCAACCACGCAGTGCTGCAACCCACGCAGTGCTGCAACCCACACAGTGCTGCAACCCACACAGTGCTGCAACCACGCAGTGCTGCAACCCACACCGTGCTGCAACCCACACAGTGTTGCAACCAGACAGTGCTGCAAACTACACAGTCAGGCACCTGCCTTTCCCCAAGCACCTGCACCGCTGGGAATTTAGCAGCGCTTCCAGACACTCTGTGCAGACTTGGTCCGTGCAGAGTTTCTCGGTCCCCTCATGGAAAGCAGATCCGGCCCTGCCATCTGCAAGGGCTTCGAAACGCTCCTGTGCCGGGGGCTGCCCCGTTCAGCAGCCGCCTGCAGCACCTTCTGTTCGCAGAAAATAGGGAGGAATGAACCTTCCTGGCATGGGATCTGCGGGCTGGTGTTTGCTGCAGCTCATTGCAACCGGGGCTGCACCGTGCTCCAAGCCTGGCCGTAATTTTGCCAAGATTTCTTGGTGAGAGTCTCCACCTGGTGGTGCAAAATCCAGGCAGCTTCACGAAATTCTGAAACGTTTGTTTATCCAGAGATACAAACGTGTTTAATTCACCTGGTTTAATTTTTTCTTTCCTCAAGCACTCATTAGAAAAGTGGTTATACAGGAAGACAAGGAAGAAAAGAAGCTTAATGGAAATTAACGGGGATGTGATGTACATCACACAACATCCTGCCGCCCGCAGATCTCCAGCCTCGCTGCATACGTAAACCCAGGCCCTGCTCAGCACCAACACCTTACTGATGCTAACTGATGTAAACTGGTGTAAAGCATCAGCATTTTATTCTATCTTTTTCCCCCCACAAAAATACATAAATATATCAAATCTTAATTAAAAAAACCTTCTAATTAAAGTTTTAAAGGTTTTTACCCTCTGTGTCACACCCATCATATCAACACCTTAATTTTAAGCCATTTTTCCCAGTCTTTATCTCTCTAAAAGCATGAAACATGCTCCATATAGGAAGATAGGCTGAAGAAGAGCCTAAAATATGAGACACAAAACAGTCTTTTCATGATGTAGATATGGAAAACTTCCTCTGAATGTCCTTTGAAATGGCACGTTCAGAAAGAGCCTCTTGGAGCAGATTCCCAGGAGCTCCAGCACGGAGCACGGTCCAAAGGCCTGGCCGGCTCCTGCCGCTCCTCTCGGGGCACAGCCCGACGGGCCGGCCGGGNCGTGCTCCAAGCCTGGCCGTAATTTTGCCAAGATTTCTTGGTGAGAGTCTCCACCTGGTGGTGCAAAATCCAGGCAGCTTCACGAAATTCTGAAACGTTTGTTTATCCAGAGATACAAACGTGTTTAATTCACCTGGTTTAATTTTTTCTTTCCTCAAGCACTCATTAGAAAAGTGGTTATACAGGAAGACAAGGAAGAAAAGAAGCTTAATGGAAATTAACGGGGATGTGATGTACATCACACAACATCCTGCCGCCCGCAGATCTCCAGCCTCGCTGCATACGTAAACCCAGGCCCTGCTCAGCACCAACACCTTACTGATGCTAACTGATGTAAACTGGTGTAAAGCATCAGCATTTTATTCTATCTTTTTCCCCCCACAAAAATACATAAATATATCAAATCTTAATTAAAAAAACCTTCTAATTAAAGTTTTAAAGGTTTTTACCCTCTGTGTCACACCCATCATATCAACACCTTAATTTTAAGCCATTTTTCCCAGTCTTTATCTCTCTAAAAGCATGAAACATGCTCCATATAGGAAGATAGGCTGAAGAAGAGCCTAAAATATGAGACACAAAACAGTCTTTTCATGATGTAGATATGGAAAACTTCCTCTGAATGTCCTTTAAAAAGGCACGTTCAGAAAGAGCCTCTTGGAGCAGATTCCCAGGAACTCCAGCACGGAGCACGGCCCAAAGGCCTGGCCGGCTCCTGCCGCTCCTCTCGGGGCACAGCCCGACGGGCCGGCCGGGGTTGCTCCTAATGGGCTTCAACTATCACATTTGTGAACCAGGGTGACCGGGTACATAACTAAACAGAAAACGGTTACAGTGCATGTGCAGCGCACCCCAGGAGAGGGAGTTGCTCTATCATGGATAGCGATTCCTCAAGAGCAGCGGGTCTGGGAACACCAGGATCCCATCCACGCTCTAAAAATGCTATGGCAATGTTCCAAGTGACAGCATCTTTTAAAGAATACTACGATACAAATATTTTTAATTTACCTAGTTGCAATGCCCATAATGGTCGTCTGGCACTCGTCCCTTCCACTCCTCCAGAAACCCTTTCCAGAATTTTCCTATAGTTTTTAGCTGTATTTATTTCAGCTTTAGTTCAACTTAGTTATACGACTTCTGCGAAGGAGATGATGCAACACAGTGATAGTAGAAATGCATGCGTGCAAGGACGGCAGGGAGGTAGTCTTAAATAAAGAAATAAATAAGAAAGAAAATAAAAAGCTCATCAGCTGGCATTTCTAAAGGATCTCTAGACGTATGTGGCATTCTTATAATACAAAATGGAAATGAAAAGGTGGGAGTGTGTCCAAGCTTACAATGCCGGCACCATGCGCTCAGGACTAGATGTAGGTTGTTAATCCATCCGCTAAAGAGCAGCCTGGAGAGGTGACGGCTCCGGTTCCGTCTGCCCTCGGGGACCAGGGGGTTCCTGTTTCTTTAGTGCAGGTTGATGGGAACAGCAGATGAGTCCTGGAACCTGCCAAAAGCTGAGCTGAGTTCGTGTTTTGCAAGAGAAAAAAAAACTGCCTGTCAAACGCTTTAACGCTTTCATTGCTGATAATAAAACAATATTCTAGATTTAATAAAAAGCTTCTGGTGCTTCGCACATTTTTCAGGGCACTCACTTCTTCATGGAACAGCCGCAACGGCACGGATTATGTAAGGGCAGGAGCAAGTGTGTTAAAAAAGAAGATTTATTAAAGTTTGTGGCAACTGGTCTTTCCTGTCCTAAGAATGAATGTTGTAGCTGAGACACTGCTTGCTTATGTAACTGTTGAGGGGAAGGAGATGCTTTATCTTCACGGAGCACTAGGCCTTAAATGCAGAAAGAAATTGAAAGGAGACAAGCAAAGAATACTGAAATGTGCATTTAGACTTGCCAGCAGACATCTCTTCTAGGTCCAGCACCTGGGAACAGCTGAAGACTTTGCTCTCTGCAATTGCCCTGTCTCAAGACACACACATATTTTTTTTTCCTATTTTTACTCATAAGCTTTTCTTAACAGTAACAAGAAGCAAGTAAATCTCCAGCTAACTGGGGACAGGCTGCAAGGAAAACCTGCTCCCTTCTTCTCACCCTTGCCCCGGCTGTGTCCACCCTCCCAGCTTCAACAGCAGCTCCACAAAGTTTTGTAAGGGTTCTGTGCCGGGTCTGAGGAGCAAGAGACAGTGACTGCCTTTCCTTGAGAGCTCGGCCAACACCAGCAGCAGCTCAGCCGCTTGCTCATTTATTTGAACGCCCGTGTGTCTTGCACAAATTGCTGCAGGTGTTTTACACCGGCGCAGGAATACCCTCGTGCAGCAGGAGTACAGGAAGAAACAAACTGAGAAATGATCATTTATTCAGTGCAATTCCTGCAGATGCAGCTGGGTTCTTCCTGGGATCACACCCCCGAATGCAGGTAACCATTGTCCAATCTCATTCGCCTGCAATTCCGTAAGATTTTTCATTTGTAAAATCTACTGATTATTCTGGACATGGTAATAAAGCAGCAACAAGAGAGCGATCTTTCAAACAAAATACATTAAAACAAAAATCAAGTTACATGATTATGTGGTTTCCAGACAGTGTTTTTTCCCTTATTGTGTCTCAAAATTTGAAACTAACCACTTACTCCTACTCTTTTTGCCTCTACTATTCTCTGTCCAAAGATAAATTATCAGAAAAGGGTCTCTGAATACGTCCTGATGTTTCCTGTACCTGAAACAGTTTGTTTGGGTTTGTTTTTTTCCCACTGCTGTGGAGCCATCAAATTTAATTAATACCAGAAATATTGACTTAGTGCTAAGAGCAGCATCATAATAAACCTGGACTTCCTGCAGCAGCGATGCCGTCTCCTCTGCACGGGGCAGACCTGACAGGATCCCATGGGGCTGCTCGGGGAAGACTACGACAAGGAAAAGCCTCAGTAATTCCACAGTGGTTTCACTGTTCAGTTCTTGCTGAATAACGAAGATTGTATGAGCACCCACTGATCGTACAGGGAGTCAGACTGAGGAAGCCATAGAGATGCCTTTAATAATCCAGGGAAAACCCTGAGAAACCTGAAGAATGCGAAAACTAAGGCAGCAGAAGAGGGACAGATGTTTTTCAAAAAATATATACAGAATGGGCAGGTTATCACACTTACTTCTTTGATCCCTTTTAGAATAGATAAATTAAGAAACACAAAAAAGTACAAATACTGTTGAAAACAAGAAAGGGTAAAACATTCAGAAAAATCATTTCAATCTGTTTGGAAGCTATGAAATAGATTTAGGTGACTCACTACAACGAAGAGTAAATAGGTAGAAGATAATACTTTTCTGTCCAAATAAAATCCTCTTCCTGGAAGTCCGGGGAAAGAAGCATAAATATATATGTATGATACCACTGTTACAAAAATAACTCCTTTTGCTTGAGAAGCAATAGACTTTCTCACTCTCTCCATCTCCTTTCCAAAATCCTCAATAACCTAGTACTGATTTGCTGCAAAGATATGGCTTTTAAACTGGACTAATGTGCCGCATGGGATTGGAGCAAAATGCAAGTTAATGTTTCCTGACATTGTGCCCAATATCTAATGTCCTTTAACATAGCTATTTAACCACACAGCCATTTAACTTTTATTGCTAAGAGATCATTTTTCCCTTCTAGGTACATTGCGTCTATTAGCCTCAGCTTTACGCCTTTTCTATCCTTTATTTCCCCAGGATGCTGAGGAAACGATTCAAATGACTGATGGTCCCCAGGGCCCGGCCGGGCTCGGCCCCTGCTCGCAGCTCCTGCCCGTCCCCGCTCCGGATCAGGCCTGGATCAGCCCCTGCTTCCCGGCTCGTCCTGCTCATCCCGCCGCACATCCCGCTCCCCGTGCACATTCATTACTAACCCATCTGTCCACCTGGATTGTCACTGCCGGGTCACAGCGCTACAGCGGTGACAGAGAGCTGTGGGATTAACTCCATGGAAAGATTACAACACACCTGGTTGGTGTTTGAGATGGCTTGTCATAAGGGCTACAAAATCTTAAAGCCTGCTTAATAACTGCTCTCCACCTGTGCAGTGCCCATGGGTTATGATATCAATGAGATAGGGTCAATAAAAGCTGCGTCTAGAACTGACTCAGGACACTAGGAAAGAGTGAAGAATTGTCTCACCTGAAGGAAAATTGGGAGACTGAAATTGGAACATTTATTGGGCTCTGTGTAATACGGTAGAAAAATGTGTAGGAGAGAGCAATCAACTACCTGGGCGAGACAGTTCCCAAATAAAATGTTTCCTTCTTAAATTTCTGCAGCTTAAGCAGCACCTTCCTGGAGTTAGTTAAAACACAGCTGGATGGGGTTTTGTTGGTGATGTTTGCTTGCTTTTTGCAAAATATTTGCTAATAAAGTTGCAGAATGACCTTCCCTGTCTAATTTTCTCTATGCTAATATTGTAAATTTTTTCTTAGATTGTTGATTTTTACCTTTCCTCTTGCCAGCCTGAAACTTTCTTTGTCCTGCAATCAGAACAAAGATTTTAATCTAAGAAATCACACTGAATTTCAGGTACAAAAGCTCCAGACTGCGTCAGACTGGGTCAGGACCAGCATTCCTGCCCCAGAGAGTTCCCGTAGGTCACAACACAATCTAAGCACAGAGGTAATTTGGAAGAGGGTTACATTTTGTGGCATGAGATGGTCCAGGTTTTATTAAGAAGCAGAAAATTGCCTTGCCAGAAAAAGCAGATGAAGACATGGCCCAGCTTCCTTCTCCTGTCATCTCCACAAAGTTTGGAGACAAATACCCACTTCCTACCCCCCAAATCAGCCTTTATTATTAAAAAGAAAAGTCTCCGTGCATCGCATCCATCTGCCCAAGCACGGTGCTTGGCCGAGGGGATGTTGACTTTAGCAGGGTTAAAGGTGGCCCCTCATCTAACAAATGGGTTTTGGCAGGAGGGGAGGGTTGTTGTTCTTTCTGGTGCAGGAATGAAGCGTCAGGAAGGTGCGGAGGGCAAACAGGACCCCGCGGAGCGGCTGAGTGACGGCCCCAGCTGCGGCGGGTGCTGGAGCCAGGCGGGACCCGTGGTCTCACGTGTGGGAAGCGCCGGCCGGGTCCCTTTCCCACGTCTGGAGCTGGTGGAACAACACTGAGAGCTCCATCGGGAAAACGGGGTCCAGGGAGCAGCAAGGGATGTGCAGGGGTTGAGCCGTTCCCAACGCCCAGACCCCTTGCTCAGGCCTCGTGCGGCTTCCAGCTGTGAACCTCAGGGCTTGGTGATGGGTGTTCCCAGGACAGCCAGGAACCATGTGAAAATAGAGCAGAATTTGATGTTCCTGTTCAGAAAGATCAGCACCAAATCCATCTGATTTCCTGGAGAAGGCCAAGCACTAAGACCCAGAGATGTCAGGAGCAGATATCCCCCACCTTCACCTTCACGATTCCTTGAGATAGTACAACTC
>VWPW01011316.1:0-11967 GCA_013389825.1 Crypturellus undulatus | reverse complement strand
GTTCCCAGTGCTTTGGCTGTTGCCCTGTGGCATCTTGCCAGGCTGCCACCTACACTCCGGAAAGGCTCTGCTGTCTCACAGTTATCCTGTGATATCTGAGCGACCCGTGATGAAGCTGCAGAGATGCTGAGAGGAGTGACAAGGACATATTAAGATATTAAAAAATATTGTTCCTCAAACCTCTTTGCTTACTCTTGGGAGTAAGGGGCTCATGCTGAAGGGATCATCTACATCCTGAGTGAATTTCACCTGGCAGAAAAGGTGGATGTAAAAGCGCTTGGCCTTGGCTGCCCTGGTCCCACCATTGCACAACACGACAAACAGGGGTAATACATGGGTGGAGATCTCTGTTCATCATAGCACACTCAACCAGTGTGAAATGGAGCTCAAGACAAGGAACTGCATAAAGATACTTTTGCTAAAGAGAGACAATCAGGGGCGGTGTCAGAAGATTTAATGAATTGGGAGTGTTTTTTCTTGAAAAATCTCTCCTAACTTCTCAATGTCTTCTCTTCTTTAGAAAGTCCCACAGAACTGGAGGGAGCTAATGTCCAACAGCAGCTCCTTAAGTGAGTTCCTCCTCCTGGCTTTTGCAGACAGGCAGGAGCTGCAGCTCTTGCACTTCTTGCTCTTCCTGGCCATCTACCTGGCTGCCCTCCTGGCCAACGGCCTCATCATCACAGCCGTAGCCTGCGACCACCGCCTCCACACCCCCATGTACTTCTTCCTCCTCAACCTCTCTCTCCTCGACCTTGGTACCATCTCAACCACTGTTCCCAAATCCATGGCCAATCCCCTCTGGGACACTAGGGCTATTTCCTATTTGGCATGTGCTGCTCAGGTGTTCTTATTTTTAATTTCAACAGAGTATTATCTTCTCACAGTCACGGCCTATGACCGCTACGCTGCCATCTGCAGACCCCTGCACTATGGGTCTCTCATGGACAGCAGAGCTTGTGTCCAAATGGCAGCAGCTGCCTGGAGCAGTGGCTTTCTCTACGGCCTCCTGCACACTGGGAACACATTTGCCCTACCCCTCTGCCAAGGCAATGAATTGGAGCAGTTCTTCTGTGAGATTCCTCAGATCCTCAAGCTCTCCTGCTCAGACTCCTACCTCAGGGAAGTTGGACTTCTTGGAGTTAGTGCCTGTTTAGGCTTTGGGTGTTTCATTTTCATTGTGTTGTCCTATGTGTAGATCTTCAGAGCTGTGCTGAGGATCCCCTCAGAGCAGGGCCAGCACAAAGCCTTTTCCATGTGCCTCCAACATATGGCCGTAGTCTCCCTGTTCATCAGCACCAGTTTTTGCTTACCTGAAGCCCCCCTCTACCTCCTCCCCAGGTCTGGATCTGGTGCTGGCTGTTCTGTACTCAATGGTGCCTCCAGCACTGAACCCCCTCCTTTACAGCATGAGGAACAAGGAGCTCAAGGAGGCCCTGATGAAACTCATCCAATGAGTCTAACCTCAACAACATCTGTACCAGGAGATTTGGCATCAAGAACTGTGTTGTTTC
Organism: Crypturellus undulatus; assembly: GCA_013389825.1. Classification (NCBI taxonomy): domain Eukaryota; kingdom Metazoa; phylum Chordata; class Aves; order Tinamiformes; family Tinamidae; genus Crypturellus; species Crypturellus undulatus. The sequence continues at coordinate 10,456 of VWPW01011316.1, read as the reverse complement.
TTTATTTATTTCTCACTTTCTTTTTTTTTTTTTTTTTTTTCTGTAGCTTTCCTGTAAAGCAAAATAAATGTTGTGGTTCATGCCATTTGTCCTCAGGAATGTCTCATTTGAATCTAACTCTTAGGCATTTTGAAGTCCAGCTCAGTCTGTTTCCCAGCTGGACAAGCAGCAGTTGCTGCAGGGCCAGCGCTCGCATGCTGTGCTGGGCAGCAGGGTGGGCGTGGAGGGACTGCAGGGACACAGGGAGCGGATCTGCTGGGACAAGTGAGAAAGAGAAGGACCAGCCTCCTTGTGGGGCCTCCAGCTCCTTTTCAAGAAGCTTTTGCCCTTGTCCTTGGGTTTGTCCTGAGTGACCGAAGCTCTGCTGGGCACTGCTCATGCGCTCCGCAATTCTGCCCTTTGGAGCCACAGTCCAGAGCCAGGAGGAGACACATTTCTCCTCACGTCCTGGAAAGCAGTCCTCTCCCTTCCCCACAGTATTCCCCCAAACCATCTCATAAATCCTTCAGGAACATCTCCAGATGGTGCCAAAGGTTGTGAAATGTCTCAAACGGAGCCTTGGAGAGGTCCCTTCCACACCCCTGCACCATCAAGCCTCTCCTCCGGGCAGTCCAGTGTGGGAATGTAGGACTTGAGAGTGGTCCAAGATAAGATCAAAGAATCATGGGATGTAAAAGCACAAAGTGTGGCTACATATTACATATCCTACACTTTGAGGAGCCTCAAAGCTTATTTCTATGGTGAGTGGCTCTTTCAGTAGCAGCAGGATGAAGGACTGGACAGGATGGGACACGGCCTTTGTCCTGGAGGTGCTAAAGGAAGATCTCTGTTTTGATTAAACTCCTCAGAGGGGTTTCTCAGCCTGTGGTGCTCAAGATAGAGATGAGACAGCAGAAAAGAGCAAACATGCCCTTAACACATTATCTGGAGGGGTTTAATTTGGGGTGATGGTTCTTGCCATGCTAGGTAGCAATGCTGAATGTAGTGCACCAACATAATACTGAAGTTTGGCCATGTCAAAAACTGTGAAAAATTTTTGAAATGACGATTTTTTTTCAATTACTATTCCACTGCAGATACTTTAGAGATATATTTAGAACTCTTTTTAACAGGGTCATATTTAATTAGTGTAAAGTTGGCCATGCCAAAGACAGCATTTCTTTGAAACTGATCCAGGAATTGCTGCACCGGTCGAGAGGGGACAACACCTCTCCGGTGACATGCTCTGTGCAGAGAGTGAGGGGTGTAAGGGGCAGTGGGCAGGGGGTCTTTTCTGAGCGCTGGACTCTGAGTGGCACAAAGAAACCTCCTGCTTAGTGGAATAGGCCTGATTATAACAGAAATGTTTAGAAAATGCCTTTAAAAACAGTGCTAGAGATAAATTAAGGAACAGAATTAAAGTAAATGATGCTTTGTTATACTTTCCACCTTTCTTCATTGTTCTCTTTTAGCACACTAGGCTTTGGTATAATCTTTTTGTCTTGAAAAAGAAAGTGATTTTCAGACCTGGGTGGGATGCAGTCGCAGAGCCCTGTATAGCTGGTGCCATTGCAGGTGCTGTGATCCCCTGTGCCCAGACTCTTCTGCAGCCCTGAGGGGCTCTGGGCTCCCGTAGGTCCCTGCGAGAGCTCCCAGGCCCATGCAGGGCACTCAGAGACACTGGGACATCTCCAAGTGCTGCTGTCTGCTCGTGCTTGGACACTTGAGCTCTGCCTGCAAAGATGAAGGACTGTGTTCAATGTCTTCCAGTGATGAAAGAGTGGAAATGTTCAGGAACTTGCTGAATCCGCTGTGAAGAACTATTTATCTGCCCTTGCCTTAGTTTCAACTGCTCCCTCCATTAGACTGTAGAGGAAATCTCTGTGATGCCTCATCTATTTTCTATATCTTTAATACATTAATCATTTCTGCAGCCGCTCTGGGCAGCGCCTCTCCCAGCACAGCACTCACCCCTACTCCAGGCATGTTCTGCCCCTGGAGTTCTCCTGTGCTCCTTGGTGGCTCCATAGCCCCTTCCAGAAGGATGGACTTGTGTTCCAGCTCTGTAATCAGTGGGACTGTTCTCAACTGATCCCTCCTGAGCACTCACTCTCTCCACGGGTCTGGGCACCCACAAGGGGCAGCTGAATCCAGTCCTCTTTCCCTAACACATCACTCCATGAGTTGTTGACTTTTGGTCCATGCTAAACCCAGACACATCTGGAGGGTATTTTTGAGTGCTATTCCCTGATCCCATTCTTACGTCCAGCTCTGGAAAAGAGCCCAGTCTTCAGGCACAGAGGAGAGAGAAGCCTCTTTTACTACTAGGGAGGACAGTTCTGACGTAGTCGGGCAGATTGACAGAAGGGCTCTGGGAGAATCAAAGTGGTTTTGTGCCTATACAGGAGAGAGATGAATTTACATGTCTGTGTACAAATATGTTTATCAAACATAGAACATCCAAACCTCCAGTGTTACCTGAAACAGCTATGAAAACTTTCAAAGAGTGATGTGCAACTTTTTGCCGTTGGAATATCCCCAACTGAACCTGTTTCCTCAGTGTGCCCTTGAGTTCCTTTTTCCGCATGTTGTAGGCGAGGAGGTTCAGTGCCGGAGGCACCATGGAGTACAAAATGGCCAGTGCCAGCTCCAGAACTGGGGAGGAGATGGACGAGGGCTTCAGGTAGGCAAAGGTGCCAGTGCTGCTAAAGACGGAGACCATGGCCAGGTGGAAGGCGTATGGAAAAGCCTCCTGTGTAGCCTGGGATTCAGCCAGGTACAAATGGAGATGCACAAGGTGCCACAGGAGTGCCACGGAGTCAGAATAAGGGAGATGTGGTGAGATCATTTGGATGGCTACATTCCTTCAATGGCAGAATGGAATTGTGGAGGAGAGACCAGTAGGGAAGATGAGGAGGGGGAAAGTAGAATGGAGAGCTTGGATACTTGGAGCTCTTCCACAGGATGGACTAATGCAAGCAGCTCTGAAGGGTGAAGAACCTCAGGAAAGGCATCCATTAATTAAGCATCTGTCAAGCAGAAGAATGCTCCATATAAACAGTTTGTAAAATTAGGAAACATCTCTGGAGCCCAGCTAGCCGAAACAGGAACTGGCATGTGGCCTTCAAGTCAATAAGGCAGCATGTGGAAAGGGGAAGGAGGAAGAGGTTGCAAAGAAGGAAGTCAGAAATATTGTGCAGCAAAGTAAGGATGGTTTGAGGAAAGCCAAATCTCCCTGCTCCTGCTTCAGTGAGAGTAAATGAGAAAAGCAGGAAAATGTGGGCTCACTGCTGAATGGAACTGAGATTGTAGCAATTGCAGCCCTGCTTGGCTTCAGTCAACCTTCACCAACAAGGTGAAGCCTGAGAAATGTCTAAAAGGGGCAAGTGGAGAAGTCACTTCTCTGTCCCTGCCCAGGCAAGTCTGTGCCCTGGGGCTGGGGCTTGGTTTGGGGGTTTGGCATTTGGTAAGACAGGATGTGAGATGGCCTATGGGATGAAAGAGCACAAAGCCTGAGCACAGGCTGAGATGAGGGTGAGCTCAGCTCCATGATAACTGCTGTGGGCTGCTCTGTGGGTACAAGTGGGATGTAGGACAGTCTGTGGCAGAAGACAGTCTTCCTCCTGGAGGCACCAAGGCAGGCTCGCCGTTCTTCATTCCTCAGCAGGGTTTCATGCACTGTGCTGCTTAAGATAGAGATGATGATAGGCCAGAAAAGAGCAAAGGTGCCCTTAGCACAGATCCTTTTGAGAACTTTATCTAGGAGTCTGCTTCCTGCCTTACTTCATGGACATGGTGAAAGTAGTGCACGAACATGGTGCTGCCAAATTAGAAGAATGAAAATGTATTTCATAATGTTAAAAACTGCCTGAAGCTTTGGAAAAGGCAATCTTTGTTATTCTTTGAGAATGTTCTCACTTATGACTATAATCTGCTTTAGGGGATTGATTTCAATTGATCACATAGAGGCTGGTGCTGCTGGAGATGCCCTGGGCTGGTTGTGTTCCCCTGTAGTGCTGAAAATTTTGGAGGTGGCACCTGCAGGCCCCTAGCTTGTCATTAGGAAATATATCTAAAATCAAAATCTGTTAAGACCACTTATTTCTCTCCATAGAAAGGGAAGTCCAGACAACTGGATTTGACAGAGACATCTGCCCAAAAGGGTGGAATCTGCCTCCTCACATACATGCTTTCACCAATCTCTCATATATCTCCACATGCCTGATTAAGCTAAACTTCTTGAAAGACAGCTTTAATTCAGATGATCTGCACATCTACTCTTTCCATGGTTTTTAGTCTTCCTCCTCCCTTTGGTCTTTAGCATTCAGACACCTCTCAACTCTTCCCTTGCTGCTTTGAGTTTCAGGGAGTCTTGCAGGAGTCTCTTCTTGCCTCTTAACCAGCTCCTTCTCCATGTGTCTATCCAGCCTTTTCTATCTAGTTGTGAAAAACAGTTTAGGGAAGGTTACTCCTTGTGGGTTGTGGAGCTCTTTGGAGGCAATCAGGACTCAACCTGCTCTGGAGGAGTGTTTTGTTTCCTATGACACAGGATCAAGGCTGTTTTGTTTCATCACACTTAACACTGTGTCTGTTTGCAGCTAGTTCAGGTGGGAATTGGTGCACATAAGCTATAACATTCAGTTACTGGAGTGGAAAAACAGTTTGATTTTAAGCAGAGTGATCCGAGTACCCAGTGGCTGATGAGGGAAGTGGCAGGGCTGGAGAGCTAGGTAGGAAGGTTCTGCATATATGTCTCCCCTCAAAATTACTGCTTTTCACACATGTCCATACTTCACTAGGAGGCACTCTAGGAAGTGGAGCAACTGTGTATGGCTGATTCAGAAAAAGGAAGCATAAAGAAAGCTAAAAAAAGAGCCATCTCTCTTTTTCAGGTGTTCATTGAAATCTACATAATTTTAATACACTCCTTTCCAGTTAGCTACAGCAGACTTGAAGATTGAAGAAAATTATGGCAAAATCATGGCTCCTGAGGGGTTTTGCATTTTACTGACCCCTTGGGGGTAGGTGGTGCTGAGCTCATGAACCTCTGATGATGAGAAGAGACTGAAGAATCTTCTCAAGAAGTTCAAGTCAGAAGCGCATCCCCAAGTTTCTTGAAGGGTTAATGGGTCCCACTGGGGTCCATTACCAAGCAAAGCTTCCCCAGGGGCAGATTAGAGCAGAGCATTGGAAGCCCTGATTGCAGGTAGGCAAAGGTAAAGTGCAGATGCCTCTGATGCCAAGTCAACCCTTCTTGCGTGTTATCAAGCAGACTGACCAAACAGAGATGCCCAGTCCCTGAGTAGGGGGATCCTTTCCATCATGCTTCGCCCAAGGCTTTTGGTTGGAGCAGTGTGCAAGTAGGAGTGTTCAAGGCCTGGGCAGGACATTGACACAGGACACATTGTGTCCCTGCAGAAAGCAGGTAGGGAGGCCCTGTTGCCAGAAAGAAGAAGTTTCTTCTCCTAGGCCTCAGTGGCCATGAGCCATGGCCAAGAGGACACAGAGGTTTGAGGAGGTTTTTGCCTGTCGCTCTGCCCTAGGCTCTCTCCCTCTCGGGCTGTCCTACACTTTCCCCTGCCTGTGCCTGTTTCCCTGCAGCCTGGAGACACCCAGGCTGCTTCCCCACCTTGTTCTCACTCCAGCATCTCTCCAGCTTTTCCCATGTCTCTCTGTCCTTGGTGACTGTTCATTGAAACACAAAGGCATGGCTTGATCTCAGATCCCCTCTGGGTGGCCTCTTTCACCACAGTACTGCTCTTAAGGGACATTTCTCTTTTCTTCAAGTCAAGTGTCTACGTCAAGATGCAGTTTGTGGTTCTTTCCCCTTCTCAGTTTCTTTTCCACTACCAGAACAACTTCCATCATCTCTGCAACCACCCTGCAGGCAGTCACAGGCTCCTGCTCTCTTCCCATTAGCTGTAACGCTTCAGCAGGCTAATGGCCCTCAGCTTCTCCATGCAGACCATGTGCTTACCAGGCCTGAAAAAGCAACCTCACACCAGTAGAAGGGCCTGACTCTGCGAAGGCCATGTCAGGTGCTGACCCACAGGCATAAATAAATAAATAAATAAACAAACAGGAATTTTCAGCAGAAACCTTAACTTCTTTGGACTGAACAAGCCCAAATCCTGTACTCATGGGGGAACAAGTGGTGCTGCATCTCCCAAGCACGTTGGGGCCCTGACACTGCACTTGTTTCATGTGATGAGCAGAGTTCTTCCTCTGGGTGCCCCAACTGGATGCAGTAGCTAGAGGTACTCTAACGAGTACAGAGCAGGGGAGCTCCTGCTCATGCAGCCCAGGACACTGCGACCTCCAGAGCACATTGCTGGCTCACATGCAGCTCGCTGCCCACAAAGGTCCTTCTCCAAAGAGCTGCTGCCCATCTGGACATTCCCCAGCCCATATCACTGAAAAGCTTGGTCTGTCCCGAGGGCAGGACCTGGGTTTTGTCCTTATTGTAACTCTATCCCTATAAAGTAGACAATACTATCCTGTGTAGCCGAGCGGATCTCCCAGGGTGTCTTCTTAATGAGCATCGGGATGGACCATTCTTGTGCTGGGTGGCTGTGCTCTTAAAGACCTGCTGGCTTTCCTAAGCTCCATCGCCCTTCAGATTGTCGAATTCCCCCACCAAGAGGGAGTCTATGCACACTCTCATCCAGACCTTGATCCATCCCATGCAAGAGCTGCTTCCATCTGAGCTGTCCCTCCAACCATGTTTCAGTCCAGTGACAACTTGTGCCTCTCCATGTGCTCCCCTCTGGGCCCCAGGTTACATGAGCTTGTGTGGGATATTGGGGTTGGAGAGCCTCCGCTGTGGCACAGAGAAGAGATCCGCAGTGACCTATTACCAAGAGCCAAGGTCACTGTGTTTTTACTGGCCCAACTTGGCAGCAGGGACACGCTCCTGTAAATGGAAGTTCTCAGGGTTATGCTGAAAGGAGGTTCCCACAAAGAAAGCAAAATGTGGAATGCCCAAGGCCAGAGAGAAACAGGAGAGGGATTTGTGTCCTATGGGTAAGTAATGGCACCTTGGGCCTGTGACAGGGGTGAACCCCTCTCCAGGAAGGACAAGGTGCCACTGAAGAGGTTCCTGGTCCTGGGCAGCCCGTGCCCCACTGGAGATACTTTATGGTTCTGGGAGCCATTTTTTGACTTTCATGAAGGATTTGCCAGCAAGTTCTGGGCTGTAATTCCGGTGAAGGTTCTCTGTCTCTCCTCCCTGTTTTATTTCCTCAGCAAACCTGATGCACTCTGCTCCTTCATCCTGAACAGGATGGGACTCCTGAAGGCCACCACTGGCTACAGCCCTCAACGAGGCTCTGCGCCACCGATCACAACCCTAAAGCCTAAACCCACATGGAGGTGAACTCACAGGTGCCATCCACCACATCCCTGCTGCTGACCAATCAGGCACTCAGGAAGACATGACGTCATAGCCCGGTCCCAGCCAGCTCTCTGTCCCTGTTCTCCAGGGCAGCAATGGGCTCCCCAGCCCTTCCTCGCCAGGAGCCCAGGCCGGGCTCAGCGGCTGCTCCGCACAGATGATCTCAGCAGCGCAGAGCCCCGCAGGGCCCAGCTGCTGCCCAATGAGGCATTGCAGAAGCGGTGACCTCACAGTCACCAGGCAGACAAGCCCTGCTGCTGCCCAATCAGCTCTGCCCGCAGGAGGGAACTCACAGCCAGCAGCCACGCCCTCTCCCTGCAGCTGGCCTATCAGGGGCTGTGGCAGCAGTGACTGCCTCCGGCCCAGCGCAGCCATTGGCTGTCAGCTGCCATGGCAACACTGCGGCCTCCTGCCCCGCCGGCAGCTGCACCCTCCCCTGCCATGGGTGGCGCCATCTGGTGGGGGCTGCATGGGGCGTCACGGCGCTGGGGGCAGCCGGGCCTGGTGTGCGGGGCAGGTCAGGGCCGCGGGGCACGTTGGCTGCCCTGGCGGGGCTGGGTTCTGCCGCAGGGGCCCCACAGGGCTCCTGGCTGTGCTGGGGGCTGTGCGTGACGCGGGACAGCCCTGGTGCGGGTGCTCACACTGGTGCTGGTATGGGGACCCAAAGGGTGTCGGGGTAACAGAACCTGTGGGCACCATGGTGCTGCCTCAGGGCAGGGCAGTGTCCCCTTGCCCCTGCTGCCCCAGCTCCCTGCCCACGGCAGCCCCGGGCTCAGCAGCCAGAGCTCCCACTGCACCCAGCAGGGCTGGGCCACGGCCAGGCAGGGGCTGCTCCCTGTGGGTCCAGCTGTGCCCCAGGTGCCCAAAGCCCTTAGCCTTGTTGGGGACCTACAACGGAAACAGCGGACTGTGCTCTGGGCATGGTCACGGCTCCAGCCTTCCTGCATCTTCCTTGGCTCCTTGTCCTCCAGGCAGCTTTTCAGCCAGACAGGAAGGACTCTTCCCATCTCGCAACCCCAAATCTTCTCTGACAGCCCCTGTTGCAGCAAGGATTTGGAGAACCTTCTCAACAACTGGGAAGTTTTATGCGGTGCGTCCACCCGTAACTGAGGTCTCCAAAGCCGATGCAAGAGGGTCTAGTTTTTACAGAACCAAATCAGCAAAACTTGCATTTTCTTTGTGAGCGGTAATATCGGGTATGACCTACTTTCCCTATCATCCAGGACCAGGATCTGGCCAGAGCGGCTTCAGAGGGGAAAGTTCCCTTCAAGGTCAAAAACATTTTGTAGGCCATGAGGGGAAGCAGCAGAGCTGCAGTTTGTGAGATGCAGAGCCAAGGGGTGCTGGGGAGNCCGGGAATTGGGAGGTTTTACGTGGTGTGTCCACCCATAACCGAGGTCTCCAAAGCCGATGCAAGAGGGTCCAGTTTTTACGGAACCAAATCAGCAAAACTTGCATTTTCTTTGTGAGCGGTAATATCAGGTATGACCGACTTTCCCTATCATCCGGGACCGGGACCTGGCCAGAGCGGCGTCGTAGGGGAAAGTTCCCTTCAAGGTCAAAAGCACTTTGTAGGCCACGAGGGGAAGCAGCAGAGCTGCAGTTTGTGGGACGCAGAGCCAAGGGGCGCTGGGGAGCTCAGTGCTGGGGCCGGCCGTGCGTGCGCAGGTGTCTGTCCTGCGGCGGGGGGAGAGGTGCGGCAGGAGCCAGAGTGTCCCAGCACGAGTGAAGCCCAGAGTGTCCTGGCGGGCTGCGGGGCGGCAGGGTGGGCCCTGCAGCCCTCTGTGACACAGCCTGAGCTCACAGGGGGACATTGCGCACGGCGCTGACAGCTCCGCGCTGCCCACGGCGCCCCGCGCACACTGCCCTGCGAGGCCGCGCTGAGCACAGGCGCGCGGCTGCTCTCAGCGGCTCTCTGCTCTCGGCAGCTGCTTTGCAGCCAGCAGAAGGCAGAGAGAGGCACTGCGATAGCGCTGCGGGGCTTGCTGGAGACGGGCAGGGGAGGAGCTCGTGCCAGGCGCGTGGCACCATGGACTGCTTCTCCTTCAACTTCTTCCAGTCGCTGTCTCCACACCTAGCAAGATTTGAGAAGAAAGGTAAGGCCTGGAGTTCCCCGTGAGGCATTGGTGGGCAGAGAACCATCCTCTTGCTGGGGTAGGAATGTGTGGGCAGGTTTTGTCTGGATGAGAGTCAGTCAGTTTGTGAGGCGGATCTGAAGGGAAAGGAATCCAACACTCAGAAGAAGCTGGAGCGGTGCTGGTGCTCCTGCAGGGCTCTGGAGAGGCACTTCGGAATACTCGTGTTAGAAAAGGATCGTTTCCTTTGGAAGATCTTGCAGTGCCTCCACCTGAGCTTGGCCGCTGGTGGGGCAGCGCAGCCTCTGCGCCTGCTTTCTGCTGCATGCAGCTGCTCCTGCCTCCAGAGGGGAGGGGAAGGGGCTCTGAGCATGGAGACACCTGCCCATTGCGGATGGGAGGTTCCCTCGTCACAAGGCTTCCTTGGGTCTGGATTTTTGTCTCCAGAGCTCTGCCGGGATGAGCAGCGGGCTTCTGCTTGCAAGTCCACTCAAATGTCAGCTCAGCAGGGCCCTCCGGCACAGGGCCTTTGGGGGATGGTGGTGGTGGGTGCCACCTGCAGCTGCTTGATTTGGAGCGGGTGAGATGGGGGTGATCTTGCTGAATCCCAGCACAGCACGTCTTTCTCTTGCCCCGCAGATGTCATTAGAGTTTGGGAGAGTGTGTGCGAGTGCTACCGCCAAGCACTCATGCTCAATAAGGTGAATCTTGTTTCCTCTTCCCCCCGAAGAGCTGTCTGCCCCCTTGCATCCAGCCACTGAACATCATGAGCCTCCTCCAGCAGCCCTGAAAGCAGAAAAAAGGCCCCAGGCAGAGCCTGCAAAGCGCAGCAGCACAAGCAGCGTGTGAGGCTTCTTCTTTGGTACCTTCTCAAGCTCTCCCCATTGCACATGGACACAGAGGCTGTCACACTGCTCAAGGGTTCTCACAGGGTTGTCCCTCCCTGGGTTTGCTGAGGCTGAGGGTGGTTTATTCTGCTTGACCCTCACCGAGCAGCTCCTGGACGTGA